>JANKYG020505795.1:0-15831 GCA_026541955.2 Simalia boeleni
ACAGTCTGCTTTTGCTGCCGCTGTAATGGCTTCAGATACATGCTGGACGCCTCCCAGAGGAACCGGAATATTTTTACTACCCGGAACCACCTCTCCATCTGTGCCCAGTGCCATATTAACAAGCGTATAATGAAATCCGGTTAATGATGCTTCCAGTGCATTTGTTGTAAAAATATAAAAAAGGCTGTCAACACCGGGAGCTGGGACAATTAATGCATTTTGTGTGCTGGAATGATGTCCCATTAAATCCTCACCACCAGGCATTACCGTATGGTTGCGGGTATAAACTGTTGTACCGTTTGTATAAAATAACAGGTTTCCGTTTTCATCTGAAATACTGCTTGTTCCTTCATTACTTTCTAAAACACCATTTGTCAACGCAACCGGTGCTCCTGTAGAAAAGTCAATACCGGCATGATAACCAAAGTACCAATGGGCCGTTTGGTATTGTGCCTGTGCAACCAGAATATTTATAAAGGAAAAAAAATATATAAGGTATATTTTCTTCATATTTTTACTTTTTTAGAGGATATTAATACCTGTATACGGCATTCATGATAAGCCGTATACAGATTAATGATTTATTCCTTATAGATCAGGCACGATTGCAAATCATATTATATTATGGACTTCTCCATGAAGCCCTATTGAAATTGCACATGCTTTTAATCAATCTGATAACGGAACCACAAGCTATTGCTTGACTACTCTGAATTCTTTAACAGTATTTATAAACCGTACTTTAACCAGATAAACTCCTGTTGGAAGTGAAGCTAAATTTATATAGCTCAGCCTATCGCCGGTAGTAGATATACTGCTTACATGTTTACCCACCATATCATATACCTGTATTGATTGCACAGGCTCATTTGTTTTAAGATACAACATATTTTTTACCGGATTAGGATAATATTCAAACGTCACATATTCTTTATTATTTAAACCTGCCGGGTCAGCCTCAACAGTAACTGGCAATGGTAAGCTCTGGCATCCATTATCAAATTGTTGTATAACGTAATAGGTTGTATTGTTAACCAAGGATGTAGTGTCCGGCAATTGAACGGTAAGTAATTCATCTTGATACCACACCAATGTGCCTTCTGCCTCAATATCTAAATCTGCAAGGGTATTTCCCGGTTCAAATACTGCCGGGCTAACAAGTTGCGGAGGTGCCGGTTGGTCAATAACGTTTATCAGTATCTTTATTTTTTCCGAACGACAGTTTGAATAAACAATTTCAACCCAATAAGAGGTTGTCTGTGTTACTTCTACAACAAATTCAGCACCTATATGAACTGGAGTAGCTGCTGTTGAACTATCATACCAATTTAAAATAATATCAGAAGATTCGCTGATTACACCCAACTGTAAAGGAGCCTGGGTGCAAATGGTATATTCAGTTTTTACCGTAAATTCGGGTAAAATACAATCCGGGCTCAATTTTACTACCCAAAAATCAAAATTATCAACAGGTCCTCCACTTACGTCACCGTCATTCGATCCAGTTGTCCCGACAGCCATAAACCCTTCATCCGGTGTTATGTCAAAGCTCCATAAATTATCCTGACCACTCCCGCCAAATCTTTTGGTCCATAATACACTCCCATCTGTAGCCGTTACTTTCATGAGCATAAAATCGTTTTCACCTATATAGCCCGGAAAAGTTCCCGAATTAGAACGTGTAGACCCTCCTATAACGTAATTACCGTCTGAAGCCTGTTTTATTCCCATGGCTCCCTCATTGGATTGTCCGCCATAGGTTTTCTGCCATATAATATCTCCCTGATTGTTTAGGTTTAAAACCCAAAAACTACTTGAGTTTTCCGGATTATTGTTATTACCGGCAGCATCTCCATCTGCAGACCATGTTTTTCCGACAACCACATAATTTCCTTCGGTCGTTTCTATAATAGATTCTCCCTCATCTAAATCTGTACCGCCATAGGTTTTGGCCCATTGAAATGAACCGTCTGCATTTATTTTTAACACCCACAGTCTGCTGTTAGGATCAAAAAAGCCTTCAAAAATTTCTTTAGGCGGTGTTATGGCTGAGCCTGCAGCATAAGTAGTACCTGCCGCAATGTACCCCCCATCAGAGGTTTGGGTAATACTCCGTAGTCTTGACATATCAGTAGCACTATAAGTCTGTGTCCATTCTATATTACCAAGAGCATCCGTTTTGGTAATCCATGACCCGTACGGAGGATCAATTCCCTGAAAAATACCTTCGCTGGCAGCGGCTATAATATAGCCACCATCTGCTGTTATCTGAATATCTGCTATATTATCATCTCCCGCATTTCCATAACTTTTTTCCCATTCCAGAATACCGTTTTCATCAATTTTTACCAGCCATACGTCATCACCGCCATAATTAACCGATACATCACCATTGTTTGATGATGTACTTCCTGCCAGTATATAACCACCGTTGGGTACTGTTTTTATTTTCCACCCGATTGTTTGATTGGAGTTAAACTCATCCTGAGTGCCTCCATAAGCCTTGTTCCATACCAATGTACCATTCTCATCTAAATTGGTTACCCAGTAATCAAATCCTCCTTTAAGAACTGCCGTAACATCTCCGGTATTTTCTGCAACACCGCCAAAAAACATATAGCCGTTAGTTTTGGTAAATGCCACTGAAGATTGTTCGTCATAACCTTCCGACCCCAACGTACGCTGCCATTGAATTTGGGGTGCTACATATTGCTGGGCATTTACGGATAATCCGAAAAAAAACGCAGAGAGTGTTAAAAATTTCTTCATACTACTAAATAATTTTGGTTAAACTTTTCTTTACTGTTTTTACTTTTACAGTGTTTCACAAACTAAAAAAAGAACCAAAAAAAATCCTAAAAAACACCTACCACATATATACTACAGCTACTACAAAATAAAATATATACCTGAAAATCAATTATTTATTTTCCAAAAAACAATTACTTCAAAAAGTATAAATGAGAATATATTTTATATTCACAGGAAAAGAAGGATGCAGGAGCTCCATAAAAGAGTTCTCTCCTGCCAGGAGAAGGGATAGAATTCAAAATAGTGCTTTTATACTAGAATATTACAAGACAGGAATATTTGTTTTTATTCGCGTTTTCTCTATTAAAACTCGTTAAAAAATTTATAGATGTCTACATTTTTCTGAATATTCAGTTTTTTTCTGATACGGTATTTTTTTGCCTGTACGGATTTGGGTTCAATATTAAGAATCCGTGCAATTTCCTTAGTAGACAGATTTAATTTCATCATAGCGCAAAACTCCAGTTCTGTCTGAACTATTTGAGGATGGATTTTCTGTAATTTTTCCATAAAACCCGGAAATACATTTTGAAAGAGTATCATAAAGGCAGGGTTTCTTCGATGGACCATTTCGAAAAGTTCTGAGAGTGTGTCATTATTAAGCGGAACATTCATGGCTGTTTCTTCGAGATATACTTCACTTGCTCTCTCCTGTTGTTTCAATAGTGTATTTTTCCTATACAGACGAATCATAAAAATAGCCATTATCAATAACAGCAAACCTGAACCGGCACTTATATAAAATGTAGAATTACTGTTTTTTAACAATTCTTCATCAATGATTTTATGCAACGATTTGTTTTTACTTACTTCGCTTTCCAATACACTGTTTTGTAACTTTTGCAAATAATCATTCGCCTTTCTCAAACTATCTGTATGTTTGTAAATTTCTGCCAGATTTCTATAGATATGGTTAATATTTTCGTGTGTAGCACTGAGAATCATCAGTTTATTTTCGGCTTTTTTGTAATAGTATATAGCACAATTATAATCTTTTCTTGCTTTATAGATATAACCTAAAAAAATCTCGTTATTGAGTTGAAGAAGATCATTTTTCTCTTCTTCTTTAGTAAGAAGCACCGATTTTTTAATATAATATTCGGCCGAATCTAAACTTTCTTTTTCTGCATAACTAATTCCGAGATTTGTATAGTTTGCCCGAAACATCAGTCGTTTGGTTTCGGATTGCTGCAACCTGTCAATTTCTTTATTTGCTTTTAACAGCATACCAATTGCTTTATTGCTGTCTTTTTTATAACGGTATATTTCGTTGGCTATATTATAGGTATTGGCTTTGTGAAAAGCCACTTTATCTTTTAGCTTTGTATCATTTATTTCGTTAAACATATGTATGCTTAAAAGACATTCCGTCAATGCTTTTTCAGGAAGATCACTTCGTACATAAATAGTAGCAAAATATTGATGGGCCACGGCCTGATGTAAAGTACTCTTGTATTTTACCGCATAATCATGCAGACATTGTGTATTCTCCATGGCTTTTTTCAAATCTTTATTGGTGAAATACCAGCTTTTACGCCCCAATAAAATTAACTGGGATTCACGGTCTTCTTCTCTTTTTGCAATCTTTAACAAACTATCCAGCTGCACCATTCCTTTTTCTGCATTTGAGATTAATAATTGTTGATTCTCAATCAGTTTTAACTGAAAATGATTTTTCGTATTGGGAGTTGTCTGTGCGCCGATTGACAAAACGGTAAAAATGTTACAATAAAGTACGATCAGAAAACGAGAGAGCATTAGTTTTATAGTATAATGGGTTAGGTAGAAATAGTTAGCTAAGCTAATTTATTTTTTTTAGTTTTAATTATATTAATGATTATTAAAATGGGATCAATGCAAATTATAAGTTCCATATGATATATCATTAACAAATACCCTATTTCTACTGCACTTTGTAATTGTTTTTAATATTTAAAAACATATCTTAAAAATAAACTTGAATCCGGTATATGATTCCGGGTTATTATAATCTTTCATATATTTCACTAAATATTCGTTTCTATGTAGTAACTTCAAAAATTCTTTCTGATAAATACGAAGATCTTCCATAAATTTTAATTGAATAAACATTATTCATAATTAGGATTGACAGCAAAAGACTACGCGGTATAATCTGATAAAAAAAAGAAACATATCACCAATGTCAAGATTCCTTATAGGAAATTTGCTGTGGAAAAAATTGAAAATGGTGTCTACAATATAGAAACTTTAAAAAAATTTATAAAAGACTGTGCCCTTTCATCATAAAGGAATTGCTCTTACTTTAAATAATGCATCATCGTTAAAAGTTCATCATTTTTGTAATGTTTTCATTTTTTCTTTCATTTACACGAATGATCTTGCACCATAAGATATTTTATTCTTCACCTTTCTTATTATAAATTGTAATTTATATTGATCCTCACTCTATTTAATGTAATATACTATGAAATAATAACATACCTTCCGTCACTATACAAAAAAGTCTAAAAATCGACATTTATAAAATGTGTAACATTATTGTTGTTTTTAATAAGATTATTTCACTTTTTGAGCATTTCTGTTTTAAAATTTCACAATATTTTTGATTGCAATTAAAGCCGTAGGATAATTGGTGTAGTTTAAAGCATTTCATTCAAGCATGCCTATCTTATTATATTCGTGAACTTAATTAAAAAAAGTAAAACAAAATGACAAAAAATGTAATCGCAGCCGGAGTTG
The DNA here is from genome assembly GCA_026541955.2 of Simalia boeleni. Taxonomy (NCBI): domain Eukaryota; kingdom Metazoa; phylum Chordata; class Lepidosauria; order Squamata; family Pythonidae; genus Simalia; species Simalia boeleni. The sequence goes on from JANKYG020505795.1 coordinate 5,533, forward strand.
CTGTATTTATCTGCGCTGCAGCGCACGCACAAACAGGAAACAGTGACGTAGTTACTGTAAACCTTAAGTTAAATCCTATCCAAACCCTAATTGTGAACCCTAGCCAAAAAACGGTTGACTTGGTGTATGTAACAAAAGAGGATTATGGAAATGGTGTACAAGCAACTTTACAAGACCACCTACAAGTGTACAGTACCGGAGGGTTTAACATCACTGCGCAAACTTCGGGGTCCGTGTTCCAAGGCGGTGAAGGCGACTTGCCAATAGGCGGTACTATTGGACTTATACCAAGTGAGGGAACTACAAAACCTGTTCCGGGCACAGGTTATTTAATACCTGATTTAAACACAGCTCCACTTAATGTAATAGAGGCAACTACTGGTACCAATGATGGAACGTTCAACATGACCTATTGGGGTATAGGACAGGATTTTTTAAGAGATTATTATAAAGCTGGTACAGATAACACATTCACAACACAAGTTACCTACACCATTCTCCCTAGATAAATAAAACACTGTAAGTTTAATATGCCTGAACATAGGCACTATACGGTTCCAACGGCCGTATATTGTCTATGTTTTTTTATAATATTTAGTAGATGAAGATTTATCTGACCTTTTGTATTTTTTTTATCGCATCACTTTGTAGCCTCATGGCTCAAACAGGCATTTCTGTTTCTCCTCCACGGACATATTTTGACGCAGATCCTGGCGAAAGCAGCATACAAAAAATTGTGGTATCTAACGTAAGTACACAAAACGCCCTAGACTTAGCAGTAAGTTTGGGCGATTGGCGTTATAATGAAAAAGGTGAAAACATCATGTTTCCGCCCGATACGCTGGCAAATTCCTGCGCAAGCTGGGTTGCCATTAAAAAAGAAGATACTTATTTTACCTTGCATCCCGGTGAACGCAAGACCGTAGAAGTGCGCATGACCGTTCCTAAAACAGCGAGTGACACCGCGCATACTGCCATGCTCTATGTAACTCAGATGAATGCTGTTGACGACACGGACCTATCGGGTGCGCATATCCGTATTAACGTGCGTTCGGGCATTAAATTATTTCAAAAAACTAGAGCAAGCTCTTCCAAGAAAATTGAGGTTACCAATATGCTTTTTAGTAAAGAGCAAAAAGCATTAGCTGTACATTTTGAAAACCAGGGAGCTATTTGGGCAGATGGTATTTTGTACACAGATCTAGTCAATACCCAAACAGGGATAAAAACAAAAATAGAGCAAATCAATTTCTTTTCCATGCCCGGCGACAAACGAATAATTGACATTCCCTTACCTAAAGACCTGTCATCTGGAGAATATATGGCTTCGGTCGTATTTAATTATGGAAATCGCGATCAGCTAGAAATGGCCGAATTAAAATTTACTTATGAATAAAGGGGTTTCTATTTTCGTTATCTTGTTGCTTCCTGTTGTTTCTATAGGACAAGTGTTAAATGTAGGAAGTAATTTTCTTGCTGATGTATATAATTACAGTGGTGCTACATCTACAGATGCGTTTATTTTAAGAATTGGTGGAAGTGGTAATTTAAACATGTCAAACTGGCGGATGTCTGTATCGCTAGAAGGGCCATTAACGACAACTGTTGCAGGAAAAACATATATTTTTCCAACCGACAAACTCAGTTTTCAGCCTACTGCTACTTCAGGATATCTAAATCCTGGACCTGTTCCCACTATCGGGCAGATTGCTCCGCCGATGAACGTCACTTTAACAAGCAATCCTGCTAACGAAAACTTTTTAATCCCCAATTCGCAAGCAGCGTTAGTGAATCAGGGTTTAACTGCCTCATATGAGGTTAATATTCACTACAATCTAACGATAGCTGGGGGAGCTTATCTGGCCGATTTTCAAACCAATAATGGGCAAAATGTCGAGTTTAGACCCTCCTTTCTTTTTAGATTTTATGATCGCGCCACTGGTCAACCTATAAGCACTGTACGCAGAGGCTACAATTTGATCATTCACCCATTTACAGATCCTATGCCCGCAGAGCTTTCGTTGCAAGTTGCTGCAAACGCAACTAATGCTCTTCTGCAGTTAACGGATAAATCTGATTATAATAATGGTGCAAAAGCAGAATATTCGAATGGGTTACTTGTAAAAGCCAATACAGGTTATCAAATAACGGTAAAAGCACTAACACCAAGTTTTAACGCCACTAGTGGAAACACCCTGTCTCTAAATGCGGTTCAGCTATCCCTGACACCTGTTTCTGCTAATAATATCAATATATTTCCGGTGCAATTAAGTACTTCTCCACAAGCAATAGCGCGTTCATCGAATGGGACCAACAACACCACACAAAATTTTAACATTAAATATGCAACCAAACCAAACGATCCTTTACTGATGCAAGCCCGTTCAGATCATTATACCACTACTTTACAATATGAAATTATTCCTTTATAAGTAGCAGTATGAGTAGTGTTCAGTTAAAAATATTGTTAATTTTCCTGGGGTTGTTATGGTACTGTTGTCAGGTTTACGGACAAAACAGCAAGCCGGTTTATATGGATATCCAAAAAGACGAAACAAGTGAAATTCCAGGCATAATTTCAACACTTGTTGCATTAGAAAACAAAAGCGGATTAGAATTTAACGGGGTGATACAAGTGAAAACTCCGGCTGAATTCCTGCCACTTTCCGGTTCGTCAATCTCAGTACTTTTAGCTCCGGACGAGAAAAAATTTATTCCATTAAAATTTCAAAAACAAAGAGCAGCTCTGGCTGGAGCTACAGCTATTCAGGTGCGTCTACTAAGCGCAGATAACAGTATATTGATAGAGCGCACCCTTGAAGAGAAAGTTGCCCCAAATGATCAGATGGCATTATTGGCTGAAACAGATTTTATACCTATTCAAAACCCAAACGATTCTATTTCCGTTAAAGTACGTGTTACAAATATGGGCAACCGAAAACAACCTGTCACCTTAGTATTCAAAATACCTGAGATGGTAGGACAACTGAATTTCTTTGAACAATACGCTGAGGTGAAGGTACAACAAGATACTGTATTTACACTTCGGCTATTACCGGCAAAACTCTTGCAGAGTGGCCCAAAATTTACGATTGAAGTATCGGGGCTGAGGGGCAAAACAAAAGAGATTTTTGGACATGCCTCCATCACTGTTCAGAATACATCATCTGCACAGCGCTTTTACAATCCGGCACCCCATTTAAATGACCTTGGGTTCCAGCAAAATAGTGTCACGGCAAGTTACCGTTCTATGGGATACGGTGTGGATATCTACCAATTTAACGGAGCGGCAGATTTAGATCTTACAGCCGGCTATTTGGCTTTGCAAGCCAATGGATTCACGACTGCGCAACGGCAACAGCCCGTTTTAAATAACACTTCGATCACCTATCATTTACAGAACAACAGCCTAAAAATCGGGAATGTAGCTGAATATTTTGAAGCTTCCTTATTCGGTAGAGGCGTGCAGGCAGCTATGGCAAACAAAGTAAATGATAAGCGGCTCGAGGTTGGTTTTGTAGACCAAAATTTTAATCTTATAGAAAAAAACACATTTCTAAAGTACGGGCACGGTATATACGTAAAGGGTAGTATAGGAACGCCAACTTCGGCAAGCAATACAACTACAACTTATATGTACAAAACAGAGCCCTTTCAAGAACGAAACAACCATATTATAGGCACAGAATTTCAACGAAACAGAGGTAAATGGAATTGGAACACTAAACTATACATGGCAGAAAGCCAGTATTATACCATACAGAAAGATCAATGGTCCTTTGCGGCCGAAACGCAATACAACGGAATGGTCAACAATTGGGTACTCAATGGAAATTATTTTTATAGTAGTGCCTATTTTCCTGGCAACAGAACCGGACTTTTGCAGTTGCAGCAAAGAGTCCAAAAAACCTGGAACCGCACAAATATGCTGTTCGTCACTTTTAATATGAATAACTTTGCTCCAAAATCCTATTCCTACCCATTGAATTTTGTTAGCAATAACCAACGTATTGATCTGGGATTCCGTTTTCTGTTAGGAAGCTGGGTAAGTGGAAGTTTGATCGGGCAACAACAGTCGGAAAAAGGCAATGGATTTTTGAATGGAATAACCACAACATCAGAAAAAAACATGTTTCATCTTCAGGCATTTCGTCTGGTAGAAAGTGTGTCATGGACAAGTACAGATGCAAAACAATCTGTCAATTTAACGGTAGAAAATGGTTTGGTACGCTATCCTTATGAAAAGCAATTTCAGCCCCAATTGAAATTTTCTACAAATTATAGATGGAATGGCCTACAGCTGATGGCATCGTACCAGTACGGAAGCTATTATCTATCCGAATATACAGCGGTAAAGCGGTTTCGAAATGAATCGGCGAACAAACGACTGCTACTTACCGCATCATACGAACAGCAATTGATTGGAAAAAAACTATTCTTAAACGGTGGCGGATCTTATATCAACGACCATATGATTGGGAAAACGCCGTCTGTATTTTTAAACAGCCGGTTTAACGCAGGCAGGCGAACACAGTTGTTTTTGAACAGCTCCTGGTATAAATACCAAGGGACAACAATGTCGTCCTTGTTTGCACACAACAATGGTATTTTGAATGTTGAGGCAGGCCTTACCGTAAAACTATTTACAGGAAATGCTTCCGCTGGCCGAAAAACCAATATAGAAGCACAAGTATATTATGATATAAATAATAATAATGTATTTGATAAAGGTGATAGTCTGGCAACGGATTACCGGATAATGATCAATGATGCTTCGTTTCAAACAGATGCAATGGGAAAACTGTATTACCGGAAAGCTCCTGTCGGAGAATATAAAATTCGTCCGATGACAGAAAAAGGCTGGTTTGCTTCAGAAACAACACATAAAGCAGATCGCTTTAAAACCAAATTGCAGATTCCGTTGCATCAAAACGGCTCATTAACAGGCAGCATAACCTATGTATTTGATAAACTAAAATCGAAAGAAACAAATTTACGTTTAGAAGGTATTCGTTTTCATATTATGAAAGATGGCAATACAGTGCAGCGGGGAATTACCAATGATAAGGGCTATTTTATAGTGTTTTTAGAAGAGGGTAATTATCGGGTTGTAATTGATGAAAACAGTCTGCCAGCAGACACCTATTGTACTAAAGGTGTTATGGAAATTCAGGTGACATCGGGTAAATTGGTTACAATGCCTCGATTTGAAATTGAAGTAAAACAAAAAATGATTGAGGTCAAACAGTTTACGCAATTAATAGATATTTGATTGAAATGCCCTATATAACGATTCTTTAATTTAAAAAGATATTGAGCTGCATTATATACAACCGGGTAAACCTGCTCAAAATGCTTATATAGAGCGTCTGAATCGTACCTTCAGAGAAGATGTCTTAGATGCTTATCTTTTTGGCTCAATAGCAGAAGTCAATTCCATTGCCTACCAATGGCAAATGGATTACAATGGTAATCATCCTCATAAATCGTTAAACGGATTAAGTTCATGGTTATTTGCAAAAGAATCCTTGGCTTCTTAAAAGACGTTTTTTATATTTATGCATTGTTTGGAAAAGGGGAAGTCTTCAACATGTGTCTTGATAGGTTTTAGGATTTTCATATGCATCAATTACATGAGCCATTTCATGCCCTAAAGCTAAAAATAATTCCATAGTTTGAGAACCGTCTAATGTATATACTTCACTTAAGGCGTAACCTTTACTAACATTAACTCCGTATCCGCTTGCCCAAAAACCATAATCTCTTCGAAAGTCTTGAATATTTACATTTTTAGCATCATTACCAAAATACCCCACTACACTTCCTCCTGTAGGACCGCTAGATTCCAAATCATATAGAGCGCTGATAATATCCGCTACGTATTGAGTAACTTCTGCGATACTAACTTTCTCCCATGATTTACTATCTTGATTCCACCTTTCAATATTATTACCTCCCATATAACGATATTTTTGGCCTTCATCATAAATATTTATCCATTCACCATTTTCATCTATAAAGCGAACGGGATTATTAGCTGTATAGTTATAAGGAGATAAAGCTTCATACTTTTCAGCTAACGGGTCGATATTAAAAAATCGTCCTACAGCAGGGTCGTAATTTCGTGTATCATTTTCGTTATAGTAAACTATTATTTTTTTAAATTCTGCTCGTAAATTTCTAGGAAATAGTCAATCCGTTGAAAATGACAAACTCTATTATTAGAGTTATTTCGCAAATCTAATTCATAAATTCTATCCTCTGAACTTATTCCACTTATGTCTTGTGTTTTATTGCTTAAATTTTTTAAAGAATCACAGTGGTTATTTTTAAAATGAGTATATACAAAATTATTGTAAGTGTCATCTAAAGGTTGAGATTTTATAATTAAAGGTTTCTCATTTAACTTATCAAATTCCATATTATAAACAATATCATTTTCTTCGTCAAATACAACCGCATTTATTCCTTGGATGTCATTTTCATTATCAATTGTAGATGTCATATAGTAAACATGATTGCTGTTAATCAAATGTTTCCCTAAATAATTAAAGAAAATTTTATTTTCTTTATATGTACCTATATTGTTCTCTTTATCTATTTTCTCTATCTGCTTGATAAATTTATTAGAAGAGCAACTAATAAATATTAAACTCAAGCAAAGTGTTGTTAATTTTTCCATTGTATTATTTTGTTATACACCGCCTTTTTTAAAAACCATGTATCTCATCATACAATAGAACAAAATAAAAGATTTCTTCATAAGTACAAACTCTATTCTTTTTTGTTTCTAGGTTTATTTCATAAATTGTTTCAAGAATTATCTCTGAACTATTATTATATTCTTTGAATTTTTGTAAAGTATCACATGTTCCATTTTTAAATAAATTATAAACAAAAAAATCATTTTCTATATCAAAATTATGATCTTTTGCATGAAACATATCTGTTATATAAATAGTATCTTTAAAATATTTTGTTAAATATGATTTATTTTTTAAATCAATCTCATTTTTAACATAAATAGTATCTTTTAAGTGAGTAATATCTTTGAAATCATAAGTGTTTTTCAAAGATATTTCATTTTTGTCGTTACTATTTAAATTATAAACTATATTATTATCTTCATCAAAAACTACTATAGTCCACCTTTCAAAAACACCATTATAGGAATAAAACGGACTTACTTTATAATAAATATGCTGTGTTTTATTCAATTGTTTGCCTATAAATTTGAGAGCATTTTTATTAACTTCTAAATGTTTTTCGTTAATAGATTTATCTAATCTGTTTATTTCTCGATTGTATTTATATGCATTTGAGCAACCAAATATAATAATTAGAGAAAATATTGCTCCAATCTTTTTTAATCTTTCCATTTTATACCTTTTTGTTGAGTACTTTTTTTATAATTATTAAAAATTTGTAATCCTGGTGTAGTCATTTCAAACTGACCTGTTTCTTTGTTTTTATTATATATACGAGACTTCTCAAATAAGCTGGAATCATTATTTGGCCCTATATAATGTGTTCTTAGAGGTAAGCTTCTTTCTCCTCTTAGGTAATTTTCCATCCCAACCGCGAAAATTTCATCTATCGTAACAATTTTACTTCCTGTTGTAAACCATTCTTTTTGACGGATATCTTTACTAATTATATTACTAGATAATACGTGCGCCAATTCATGAGCTACAATTAAAAATAAATCCATTTTTTCAAATCTGCCATTAGTAGTAAAGGTTTTTATATTTTTAGCAAGTTCAAAATCTAAAAAAAGAAATGTACCATCAAAATGATTACCTTCATAGCTCGTACCTCTTCTTCTTTCATTATTCTTTATAGTAGCATTGATATTATCGTTATTAAACAAATTTAAAAACCAATTACTAAAAGAACCTCCGCTACTACCAGAACCGTCACCTGTATCAAACTCATACATTTGCTTGAGAGCCGTATAAACTTGTTCTAAAAAGCTACCTGCCTTAGGAGTGTACAATGTCCATTCTCCATTTTCTCCTGGCCCAAATAATTTACCTCCGTCAAACTTGTATTGCTTTCCTTCATCCCATATATAAATATATTCGCCATTTTTATCAATAAAATATACAGGATTGTTTCCGGCATATTGATATGGTGTTAGATTCAGAAATGATTCTGCATAATTGTCAATAGTAAAAAACCGTCCTACAGCAGGGTCGTAATTTCGCGCACCGTATTCGTACATATTCAACCCAAAGCTATCTTCGTATTCTTTTCCGTTGTATTTGTATTGCTGCGCCTGTTCATTGCCGCAGCTATTGGCAATATCGTTATACCCCTGGTGTTTTAAACCAAACGGGTAATAATTGTTCTCTTCAATAATCTCGGTCGGGGTTACCTGTCCGTCACCGTTACAGTCGGCATAGCTTAACCGTACAGTGCCAGGTGGTCTTTGTACTGGAAAACCGTTTACATAATCAGTAAATTACATTACACAGCTGCATATTTCTAATGTTTTTTATAAAATCCCAACCTTATACGGTTGGGATTTTGTATTTGAATGGATTTACTTATTATCTTCCTTTTTTATTTCTATATACGATCTGTTTATTTACCACTTTTTATAAAATTTCCATACTTATCAAACATAAAATGTACCTTGTTCCATTAGTTTTAGATTTAATTACCACTTGTTGAGGTGACATAGTGATTACGTGTAAAAATTCAATAATTTTAAAATAAGAAATAAGGTAGTGATTTTGGTTTTAACCATAGAGCTATTAAATTTTTATCTTCATTCAGAACGGCAATACAATTATTAAGAAATTCTACAGCGTTTCCCTCTATTTCAGGATTTCCAATACATATCCAACCCGTTTTAACATTAGTATATATAGGAAAATCAGTTTCAGAAATAGAATATGAAAATCCAGGTGTCAAAATGTTTAAAATTTCCAAAACTCCACTTTTAGCAAATGGAGGAGAATATGCCGAATTCATCTCCTTTCGTAAGCCACAAAAACCATCAATTTGAATAATTTCATTATCAATAACACCTAAAGAAATATTATTAATAGTAAGGTTGTAATCAATTTCATTTTTCCATGGCTTCATGTCAAATGATAATTCTTTATCATCGTAAGTTAGAATACTATTGTCTATTCTTTTTGTATAATTAATATTAAATATCATTTTTAATTATTTTTTTGAAACAAAATTAAAATGGTAAATTACATTAGTTCTTGGATTAAGCCCTAATTGCCATATTCCCTCACTTCCTCTAAATACCCCAGGAACATTATAATTTATTCCTCCAGGATAAGTTGCATCTTTTAAGCCTTTTCCTGTACTCATAATAGTTCTAATAGTCAATGTAGAATGCATATAGGGTCTGGCTAATTGTCCCTTATTTGCTCCTTTTTTGACTATTTCGATAAGATGCTTAGCTGCGGTCTTAGTATAACTAAAAGCTTTAATAGATTTACTTTGTGTTCTATAGCTTGATAATGATCCATAAGAAGCACTAAAATCATTAAATTTAATTTGCTGCCAACTATAAGCTGAATAGCCTGCCCAATTTATACTGCCATCTAATCGTGTTGAATATTCTAATGCATCGAGATGTATCTGAATAGCATCTTCTCCTACAATTAATTCAATTATATTCGCTACATTCTCCTTTTCTTTTTGAATAGTTCTATTATTTCCCTTCCCATTTCCACCTCCTTTACCATTCCCATTTCCACCGCCACCGCCATTTCCATTATTCTCATCAAAATCAGAAAACTCATAAAATTTAGCAGCAAATGCTTCCGGATTATTCAGATAATTACCAAACTGTTCGGGATCAAAACTCCCTAATAAATCATCATTTTTTCCAAATACGTCGTAATTACCAGTATCCCAATTGTATCGTACAGAGTTTGCCCCGCTAGGGTCACTCCAGTATACCGGGTTATTGTCAAACGCGCTGTAGGGTGAAAAATCATGATGTACTATAGGATCCTGTACGACCCAGCGTCCTATGGCCGGATCGTATTGACGCAAATCCATCTCATAGCTGTTCAATCCAAAGCTATCTTCATATTCTTTCCCATTGTACTTATATTGCTGCGCCTGTTCATTCCCGCAGCTATTGGCAATATCGTTATACCCCTGGTGTTTCAGGCCAAACGGGTAATAATTGTTTTCTTCAATAATCTCGGTCGGGGTTACCTGTCCGTCACCGTTACAGTCGGCATAGCTCAGCCGTACATTGCCCAGGTGGTCTTTGTACTGGTACACGTAAAGGTACGTATTATTTTCATGCTTTACATAACC
>JANKYG020511375.1:0-15546 GCA_026541955.2 Simalia boeleni
CCGAGCCCACTTCGTCGGGCGAGATCTTCGCCGCCCTGGGCATCACGAACCAGGAGGCCCACTCGGCTCTCGGTGACACGCGGGCGACGGCAGAGGCATTCAACAAGCTGCGCGCCCTGTCGATGGCGGGCAGGTAGCGCCATGGCTCTGACGGACGCGTGTCGCGAGGTCGCGGCGACGATGAGCGACACCGACCTGGTCGACGCAATCGGGATCCTCGGCCCCGACTCGCCGCTCCTGCCGGCGGTGCGGGACGAGCTCCGCCGCCGGCTCGCGGCCGCGAACGCCGCGGCCACCACTCCGACTCGGAAGGAATCGGCATGACGCACTGGCTGTCACAGATCCCGTACCTGCCCGCGTGGTCCGGCTGGACCACTATCGCCCGCATCGCCGAAGGGGGTGCCCAGTGGTAACCGCGACCATCACGAGTGACAACGGGGCCGCTATCGCGGTGTCTCAGTTCGGGTTCAGCGTTGTTCACCCGGAGGGGATTACCTCGATCTGGGCGAGGCTGAGCTCGGAGCAACGCCACGCCCTGGCCGGCGCCCTGCAGGACCGTGAGCCGGGAGACGAGTACGTCGACTGGAAGGCCATGTACCTGGAGGCCGAGGCGAAGCGCGGCGCGCTCGGGGGGATGCTCCGCGGTGCCGAGCGTGATCGTGATGCTGCGGTCGAACGAGCCGACCGCGCCGAGGCGGACTTGTCGACTGCGCGTGCTCGTGCAGAGGTGGCCGAGAACGCGTACCGGAAGCTGTCCGGAGGGGAGGATCCCGCCCCTGCTGTGGATCGTGACGTAGTCGAGGCAGTACTAGCGGAAGGGCTTCACCGAGGGCTGACCGTTGACCAGCTGACACGGAATCTGTGCGCGGTGATCGACGACCCACCGGGCAGTCCGAAATCCGCCACTGCGGTGTCTCGCGCCGACATCGAGAAGGCGGTCCGGAGCGTGGCGGTCAATCCCATCTGGGAGGCCGCGACGAGGGAGATCATCGACGCCGTGTGGGCGTTGCACGAGGGCACCGACCGGGCCGTTCACGTCGTGCGGGAGTCGGAGGTCGAGGCCATCGAGGTAGAGCACTCTCCCGGCGTCAACTGGAAGGCAAACGGCACGGGCATCCCGGTTACATGGACGGCCCGCAAGGTGCGCGAGATGCGGGATACGGGCGCTGTGGAGTGGGCCGAGCTGGAAGCGATTGCTCGCGCTATCGAGGCTGAGCAGGCCGTCGACCCGGTCGAGGAGCTGGCGACGGAGCTCGAAGCCCAGGCACGGATCGCCATGCACTTCGTCGGGGACTCGCTGGCCGACATTACCGGCGGGTGCATCCGAGTGGACGTGGACGCACTTGCAGCAGACGTCGACCGCGACCACTGGCGTCAGATGGCCCGCCACGTGCTCGAGCAGGAGGCGAGCGGCGATGAGTGACGCCACTGACCGCGCGACCGAGGTGATCGGCGAGGTGTCTGGGCTGTCGGCTGAGGAGTGCGAGGAGATCGCCGCCGCGCTCGATCGTGCCGGTCTGATCGCTGAGCTGCTCGAAGGTTTCGAGGCCACGACTGAGGCCCAGGAGTGGGTGATGATCCCCGCCTCCCAGGTGCGTGAGGAGTGGGCTCAGAGGTGGATCCGGCGATCCGGCGAGGTACGGGTGATGAAGGTCGACAGTCGCGAGGCCGCGGACCCTGGCAGGGAGCCCGGAGTGGAGGCGGTCCACCGCTTCGTGTCCGACTGGCTGCCCGCCGACACGGACGATCCCGAGGGCGACGGGAGGGTCGAGGGGTGAGCGAGGCCTGCAAGCACTGCGGCCAGCGGATCGTGCGCGTCAACTTCTCGGGAGGTCCGAAGTGGATGCACCAGCACGCCGGGGCAGCGTTCCAAGACGGTCAGCACTGGCACTGCCACCGGACCGTAGCCGAGCCCCGTGATGGCGCCGGGAGGGCAGACGGGTGAGTGGCTTCCGCAACACGATGGTGCAGTGCGACCTCTGCGGGGAGATCGGCGACGTCGGACAAGAGGGCAACCACGCAACCTACGCCCAGGTGCGCTCGCTGGTTAGCGGCTGGGGCTGGCGCTCCAGCAGGAACGTCGACCTGTGCTCTAAGCACACCGACCTGACCATGCATCAGGCGCTCGAAGCCGTAGACGAGAAGTGGGGCGCATCGTGACCGCCCCGGATGGCCAGCGTGACGGCGGACCGTTCACCGCGGTGGTCGCCAAGACCCTCCGTGATGCCGAGGAGTCTGGCCACCCCCGGAGAGAGTGGCTCGTCATCACACCTCGCAACGCCTGGGTGGCCGCACGCGGTGCCCGCATCGACCGGGTGATCGCGGTGGACCTTCCGGCCGCCAAAGTGGACGAGATCCTTGACCACCCGTGGGTTCGGCCCGCCTGGGCTCCTCACGGCGTGCCGGAGGTCGTTCACGTCCGCACCGCCGAGGCCACCTCGTGACCCCCGACGAGCACAGAGCGGCGGCCGAACAGGCTCTCGCTGATGCGTGGAGTGCCCCTGATCCCACTGTCGAGCTGTTGCGGGGGCTAACCCATGCGGTGCTGGCGCTCGCTCCGCAGGAGGCGAACTGATCATGCCTGTTGAGCCGGGCCCACGAGGGCCACCACTCACCTACTGATGTACGTCCCGCGCACTGTCCCCGTCTGACCCGAGGAGCTCCCGTTGTCTCGACCACCGCACCCAGCGCAGCCCCGTTCCGGTGGTGAGCGCTGATGGCGTGGCTCAAGGTCGGCGATGACGCCGCCACCTATCCCGAGTTCCTCCGCGTCGACGAGCACGACGCCTGGGACGAGCGCCTCAAGTGCGAGCTGTTTGGCTTCCTGGCCCAGTGCGCGACTCTCGCGGCGCAGCACTACACGGACTACATCGTCTCCCTCGGAACGGCCCGCCTCGTGGCGGGCTCCCGCGCTGCCGCGCTTCTGCAGATCGCGGTGGACTGCGAGATGGCTGTGCCCGTCGACATCGACGGCCGCCGCCAGTGGAAGCTCCTGGACGACGAGAAGTTCATGCACATGCGGTCGAAGGAGGAAGTCGACCGGGACAACCAGCGCAAGCGGGATCTGTCCGACCACGAACTCGTCATGCCGGTCCGCCTGCGTGACGGTGACCAGTGCCGCTACTGCCGGGTCGTTGTCAACTGGGGCGACCAGCGCGGTGCCCGAGGCGGCACATACGACCACCGCAACGGGGTCGATGGCAAGGCCACACCGATGAACGTGGTCGTGTGCTGCCGGTCGTGCAACCGGGACCGCGGCGACGACCCGAACGCTGACTCGCATATCCCTCTCCTCGACCCGCCGGCGCTGCCGTACTTCAAGGCCCGCACCGCCGAGTGGATCAACTCCTCTGCGTGGGCCAAGACCCACGGCAGGACCGTGACCGCGTCGCCCTCGAAGCCATCGGGGCCGACCGGCCGGAAGCGACCAGCCAGCCAGGCCGGGCACGCCCCCGCCCCCACCAGTACGCCGGGATCCGCGCACCGCGGTGACAGCGACCAGGCCCAGGGAATCGCGCCAGACAGCGACCTGGACCCGGGAATCGCGCACCCAGGTGACAGCGACCGGACCAAGCCCACCGCCGCGGCCCCACCACCAGTGGGGACCAGCGAGCGGCACCAGCACACCCCTGCCCCGCCTCCACCGGATTCACCCTCACTGACCAATCCTGACCAGTCCTGGCCAATCGGAGGGACTACGGAATCGGCCAGCCCCGGGTCGGGTCGGGTCGGGTCGAGTCGGCACGGGGTGGGCCGGGACGGCAAGCCGATTCCAACACCCACGGGTGACGGCCCCTCTGAGATCTCCCCCGGTGCGGGTAGACGGTCTCGTGGTCGTCGCCGGAAGAGGAAGAACAGATGACCACAGAAGCCGACCACCTGTACCTGGATCGTGCGTCGTGTCGCACGCTGATGTCGTGGCTGCGTGACTTCGCGTGGCTGGCCCCGGAACTGGATAACGTGACGACCCGGCAGACGAGGTACACCGGCCGGGCGGAGCGCAAGGGCTCGGACACTCCGGTGGTGTTCAACCCGGCATCGTCCGAGCTGGGTACCGAGGTGCGGCAGGTGTTCATGTCGTGGGTGACGCTCGTGTGCGAGGTGCGCAGCCTGCCGCTGCCCCACCCGCGGACCCGGACCACGCTGCACACCGCGGTGTGGCTGCGCGAGCACGTGATGGACCTGGCCCAGATCGAGCCGGCCCGCGACGCCTACGACGAGATCCGGGAGCTGCACCGCAAGGCGATGCGGATGGTGGACCGGCCAGAGGAGCAGGAGTTCGTGGGCCCCTGCCAGTCCGATGTCCCGGGCATCAAGTGCGACGGCGTATACGCCCAGCGCGGCGCGGACACGAAGAACTGCTCGGACTGCGGGGTGTGCATCGACGTCCCGTCGGTGATGGCCGTGGCCCGCACTGAACTCGCGGCCAGGCTGTACACCGAGCGCGAGCTGGTGCATGCCTTGAAGGTGGTGCTGCGCCGCACGGTGCCGAGGCAGACGGTCCGATCCTGGATCAGCTCCGGACGCCTAGAACCGCGCGCCGGCCGCTACGAACTGTCCGAGGCGCTGGTGCTGGCGGAGAAGCCCAAGCGGGCACGCCGCGCCGACCCCGGTGCTACTTGACAGTTTTCGTCCGAGCGCATGCTAGGCTGACGCCGAAGGCGGGAACTCTGGGAACAGGGTAACCCGCCTTCTGTCGTTCCCGCCTGTGGTCGGCGAGTGGAACACGCGAGCCCACGCCGCGGTTAAGAGCGTGGATCTACTCCCGGTCGTCGCCGCCCGCGCGCATCCGCCAACAGGTCCCGCCCAGCGAGGACGCGCACCCCACGCGAGGCACACGACCGGGTTCAACCACGAGGAGGTGCGGCATGCCCGTCCAGCAGCAGCTCGCGCTCACCGTCACCCTCCGCACCGTCGGCGGGCACGAGATCGTCACCCGCACGAACGAGGAGCCCGAGAAGCTCCTGCGCCGGATCCACGGCCAAGGGCGACGGTTCGTGGCCATCGAGGGCACCGACGGCATGGAGCACTTGGTCCGCGGTGACGCCGTCGAGTCGGTCTCGTACGACACGCTCACCGCCACGTAGACGAGGAGGCGCCCCATGCCGACCGCACTGACAGCGGCCACACTCGCTGAGCCGGCTGAGCCCGCGCCGATCGGTGATGCGCTCGGGACCGACCGGTTCCGGGCCAGTCTCCACCGCCGTCTCTACCTCGCGACCGGAGACCAGCGGTACCGGGCCGCTGCCTTGCCGTGGGACGACATTCTCCGGGACTTCCGGCAGCTGGGCAGGGAGATGCTCGCGGACTTCCACCAGTCCTCCGGTCGTGGCTGACGGTCACACGACCTCATCGCGCTGAAACCACGGAGGCTCGATGGCACTTCATGTCGTCACTGGGCCGCCAGCTGCCGGCAAGTCCACCTTCGTCCGGGACAACGCTCAGCCCGGTGACATCCGGCTCGACTTCGACGAACTGGCGAACGCACTGGCCGGGCTCGATCCGTGCAACCACGAGCACTCGGGAGCCGTTACGGCGGTCGCTCGGGCGGCCCGAACCGCGGCTATCGAAGCCGCACTTAAGCACGTAGACACCGTCGACGTGTGGTTGATCCACTCCACACCATCCCCCGCCACGCTTTCCCGGTACCTCGGGCACGGGGCGCAGGTCCACGTAGTGGATCCAGGGCGCGAGACGGTCATGCGGCGCATCAAGACGATGCGGCCAGCTCATATGCACGCAGTGGCAGCACGATGGTACGAACAACGAGGGCAGTCGCAATCCTCGGCCAAGTCCACCACCACTGCGCGCGGCCTCGGCTGGGAGCATCAGAAGCAACGCGAACGCCTGCTCCGGGCTCACCGCGACGGCACACCGTGCGCGTGGTGTGGGGAGCCGATGTTCCGGTCTCAGGCCCTGGACGCCGACCATGAGCAGGCTCGGGCCAATGGCGGGACCCGCGCGACCCGGCTCCTCCACTCCAGCTGCAACCGATCCCGCAAGGACGGCTCGCGTGACGCCCAGCGGCCAGCCGCCGCCGGGGCCACAACCACCTCCCCGGGCCGCGCGCCAGTGCTCGATTGGGGCGACTGACCGCCCGGTCGCCGGGCCCCCCGCCGGAAATCTTGAGGGGGTACCCCGCCTGACCCTGCCCCGCCCCACAGTCAGGAGTTTTTTGCCGGGCCTGAAACTCACGGCGTAATCGTCGCAGGTAGGGGGCGGTTTCATGGGTGAGCAGACGGCGGGGCAGCGACTCGCTGAGTCGCTGACCGAGGACGAGGACCCGGCCGAGCTGCTGGCGATGATCGAGGAGGCCGGCCGGATCAAGGACCGGCTGGATCGGCTCGATGCCCTGGCCTCTGGCGAGCGGGAGACGTGGCTGCACCTGACGGAGCTGCGCGAGTCGGGCGAGTACAAGGTCTCGATCGATCAACCGCTCCAGGAGGCCAGGCAACTGGCGACGGTGTTTCGGCAGATGCTCGCAGAGATCGCGCGGCGACGTGAGAGACCAGGGGGCGGTGGCGGTGACGGAGACGTGCTCAACGACCTATGACGTCGACGCCGAGTTCGCAGCCCTGATCGAGAGGGAGTTCCCGAAACTCACGGGCCGGCAGACGCCGGAGAGCCTGGCGTTCACGACCGGCGGGGATCTCACTCACGGGCAGCGCGCGGCGAAGCTCGCGGCGCGGCTCAAGTGGAAGCTGATGCCGTGGCAGCTCTGGTCGCTCGAGCGGATCCTGGCCAAGACCGACGGCCGGTGGACCCATCCCGAGGCGTGCCTGCTGGTGCCCCGGCAGAACGGCAAGTCGCTGATCCTGGTGTTCCGGGTGATCTACGGCCTGTTCGTCCTCGGCGAGAACATCATCTTCTCGGCGCACCAGTGGGAGACCGCCAAGGCGCTGTGGCAGCGCATGAACATGATCCTCAAGGACGTGCCGTCGCTGCGCGCGCGACTCGCCCCTCAGGGCGGGGCCACCTGCTCGCAGGGCCGCGGGGTGTTCATGCTCCGCAACGGCGCGAAGGCTGTGTTCACCACTCGTTCGCAGCACGCCGGCCGTGGCCTGGACCGGGTCGACCTGCTGATCTACGACGAGGCATACGACCTGACCGAGGCGGACATGGCGGCCCTGTCGCCGACGAAGATGGCCGCCGACGATCCGCAGACCATCTACACCTCGAGCGCGGTCAACGCTCACGCTCACAGCAACGGCGACGTTCTCACCGGTGTGCGCCGCCGCGGGCGGCTCGGGGAGGTGGGACTTTTTTACGGTGAGTGGTGCGCGCGGCAGGGCTCGGACCGCACCGACCCGACGGTGTGGCGCACGGCGAACCCGAGCTACGGCATCATCCAGACCGACCGGAAGATCTCGGCCGAGCTGCGGTCGGCAGTCACCGACGCCGCGAAGATCGTCTTCGACGTCGAGTACCTCGGCATGGGTGTCTGGCCGGACGAGCTCGGCGAGGTCGAACCTCCGGTCAACCTGGACTCCTGGGACGACCTGGTCGACCTCGAGGCGGTACCCGCCGGCCAATCCTGCATCGCTGTGGAGTGTGAGCCGTCGCGCGGCGGTGCTGGCCGGGTCTGGTCCATTGGCGCCGCGGTCGACACCGAGACCGGCACGCACCTGCAGCTCGGCGTGCACGAGGTGCTGTCCCCGGCCCAGGTGGTCGAGCGGGTCAAGCGCATCGTCAAGGCCAACGATCCGGTCGCGGTGGTGCTGGACGCCAAGTCGGTGGCCCGCGACCTGATCGGCGCCAGGCTGGCCAAGGCGGGCATCGAACCCGAGTTCGTCACCGCTCCGCTGGTGCCGGGAACGACGAACGGCTTCCTCCAGGCGGTCGACGACGAGGCCATCACCCACGACGGCAACGCCGACGTGCGCGCGGGACTGGAAGCGGCGCAGCTGCGCGAGATCGGCGAGTCCGGCGGCGTGGCGTGGTCCCGCAAGGCCGGCGGGCAGACCTCGCACCTGATCGCGCTGTCCTACGCGCTGTGGGGGCTGGACCGATTCCGGCCAGAGCCTGCGGCGCCGGTGAAGAAGGCGACGGCGCGCGCGGTCAAGAACCGCGCCGCGGGTTCGTCCTGGAACAAGTTGGCGTTCTGACCGCCGGGAGGAGGTGACCGTGGCGAGCACCGAGAAGGGGCACGCATCCCCGGCGGGCGCCGGGAACGGGATGTTCCTCGAGGAGAACTGGGACCTGCGGTGGCCAAACTCCAACCGCATCTACGCCAAGATGGCGCGCGAAGACGCGCAGGTCCGCTCGACCCTTGCGGCGGTGGAGCTGCCGCCCCAGCGCACGACGTGGCGGATCGACCCGAACGGCGCCGACCCGGAGATGGTCCAACTCGTCTCGGAGGATCTGCGCCTGCCGGTCCTCGGGGACGACGGCCGGACCCCGATCGCCGGGCCCCCGGGCCACGCATCGTGGAACGAGCACCTGGCCCACGCGATGAAGTACCTGACCTACGGGGTGTACTTCTTCGAGAAGGTGTACAAGACGATCGACGGCCGGGACCGGCTGTGGAAGATCGCACCGCGGCCCCCGCTGACGATCCGCGAGATCAAGACCGACCCCGACGGCGGACTGCGGTCCATCGTGCAGGCCCCGGGCCCCGGAGGGACGAAGCCGCACGAGATCGGCGTCGACCGGCTGCTGGTGTACGTCAACGACCCCACGTCTGGCTGGACCGGCCAGTCACTGCTGCGGCCGGCGTACAAGCACTGGGTGATGAAGGACCAGTACCTCCGCCTCGAGGGGCAGGTGCTCCAGCGCAACGGCATGGGCGTGCCCGTGTACTCCGCGGGCACCCCGGAGAACCAAAAGGAAGTCGACGACGGCCAAGAGATCGCCGAGGGGCTCACCGCCGGCGAGCACTCCGGGGCGTCGCTGCCGTACGGCGCCAAGCTGGCGATCGAGGGGACGAAGGGCCAGCTGGTCTCGCCCCGCGAGGCGATCCTTTATCACGATCACGCCATCTCGAAAGCGGCGCTGGCACACGTGCTCAACCTCGACGGCAAGGGCGGCTCCTACGCCCTGGCCGACACTCAGCTCGACATGTTCGAGCAGTCGCTCCAGACGACCGCCGAGTACGTGGCCATCACCGGGACCCGCTACCTGATCGAACCACTGTGCCGGGTGGCGTTCGACCTCGAGGACGAGACGTCCGCCGGGCCGTTCCCGAAGCTGATGTTCGACCCGATCGGATCCAAGAAGGACCTATCGCCAGGCGACCTGTCCATCCTCACCCAGGCCGGGATCATCCTGCCCGACCGGGACCTCGAGGAGGAGGTCCGGCGCCGCGGCAACCTGCCGAGCAAGCGGCCTCCCCCGAAGGACCCCGAGCAGTCCAAGGGCAGCGCCGTCATGGACGCCGCCGAGTTCAAGACGCGGGCCGACGCCGCGACGGTGCTTTTCCGCGCCGGGTTCGACGCCCAGGACTCGCTGCGCGCGGCCGGCCTCGATCCCATCGAGCACGGAGGCAAAGAGCCGGTCACCCTGCGAGACCCGGTCAAGGAGCAAGACGCGGCCGCCACCGACGGCGACGGCGACGACAACGGCGAGGAGACGACCGAGTGAGCACGACCAACGATCTACGGACGCTGCTGCGAGAGGGATTCGACTCCCCCGACAAGTGGTATGCGCTGAGCACCGGCGCCTCCGCCGGCAAGTCCAGCGCCGAGCTGCTGATCTACGACGTCATCGGTTGGTGGCCGAACGACGCCGACACCCTGGCCCGCAGCCTCAACGAGCTCGAGGTCGACGACATCACGGTCCGCATCAACTCCCCCGGCGGGTCGGTGTTCGACGGGTTCGCGCTCTACAACGCGCTGCGGTCCCACTCGGCGACCGTCACCACGGTCGTGGAGGGCCTCGCGGCGTCGGCGGCCTCACTGATCGCGCTGGCCGGGGACAAGGTCGTCATGCGGCCCGCCTCCGAGCTGATGATCCACGAGGCGTGGACGTTCGCCGACGGCTCCGCCGCGGACATGCGAAAGGTTGCCGACCAGCTCGACAGCATCAACACCATCGTCGCCGAGATTTACGCCGCCAAGGCCGGCACCCCGGCCGACATGTGGCGCGAGGCGATGCACATCGAGACGTGGTTCACCCCGGACGAGGCACTGGAGGCGGGCCTGGTCGACGCGGTCGAGGACGGCCGGGTGCGCACGGACGTGTCCAACCGGGCGAGCCTGCCGATCTTCAACTACGCCGGCCGCGCAGCCGCTCCGGCGCCACGCACGAGAGCTTCCTCTGCACAGGCGGAGGGGAACAGGAAGGAGGGCGACGTGCCCACAATCCAGGACAAGCTCCGCCTCCTCGTCGGGCTCACCGACGAGCAGGCAGACGATGACACGATCGTCGACGCGGTAGAGGAAGCACTCAACGAGCAGGCCGCGGACGACGACGACACGGTGCCACTAACGCAGGAGCAGTTCACCAAGCTCGCCGGCGCCGTCGGCATGAGCGCCGACGATAACCCGGGCGAGGTGGTCGACGAGGCCGTGGCTCGTATCGAGGCCGCGGGTAGCGACGACGGGGCCGACAACAAGGCGGACGCCGACGTCGTAGCGGTGGACGCGAACCGATTCCGCGAGCTCGTCTCGGCCGAGGCTGCCCTGAGCGGCTACCGCGAGAAGGACGCCCAGTCCGAGGCTGAGCGCCTGGTCGACGACGCAATCGACGACGGGCGCCTCGCGGCGTCCTCCCGTGATCGCTGGATCTCCAAGATCCTCGACGACCCCGAGGACGCCAAGCCGCGGCTGGCGAAGATCGCAAAGGCCCGCATCCCGCGGTCCGAACTCGGCCGTGGCGAGCACGAGGGCGACCTCGCCGAACACGACGCCGTGGAGCGTCAGCAACTCACCCAGAAGGCCCGCGCAGCCGGCTACGGCCGTCGGCGTCTGGTCTGACCCGAGGACAGGAGAAAACCATGTCGAACCCCACTTACAGCTCGGGGAACCTGACCCGCGAGGCTGGCGCCACCGTGGAGAAGTTCCGTCTCGTCCGCCTCGTCGACGGCAAGGTGCAGCACGCCACCGCCGACGCACTCCCCTACGGCGCGGTCACGGCAGCCGCCGCCCCCGACGCCGAGCGTCAGGCCAACTACCTCGCGCACGGGCTGCCCCGACTGGTCAGGGTCCACACCGCGCAGTGCGTCGTGCCGATCGAGACCGACTCGACCGGCTTCGACGACGGTGATCCGGTGTTCGCGGCCGCCGACGGCAAGGTCGCTGCCTCCGGAACCGTCGCAGTCGGCCTGGCCGACCGCGCCGAGTCCGGTGGCCGGGTCCGCGTCCACCTGTTCCACCCCGCCGGCCTCGCCGCCGTCGGCGACTGATCCCCCGCCACGCATCCAAGGAGAGCATGAACATGGCAACAGAACTGACCTCCGCATACGGCGGGGACACCCTGACCGTCTCGGACATGATGAAGGACCCGCTGTGGATCCCCGAGCGGGTCCTGGAGGAGCTCGAGGGTGCGTTCCTCGAGGAGGCGCTGTTCCGCAACGGCGGCACCAACGACGGCGTGGTCGCCTACCGCGAGGCCGCGGCCCCGTTCCTCAACGACGACCCCGAGGCGGTCGCCGAGTTCGCCGAGATCCCGATCTCGAACCTCAACCTCGGCAAGGCCCGCACCCTGGTCGGCATCAAGACCGCCCTCGGTATCGCCGTGTCGCGCGAGATGAAGCGCGAGAACCGCGTCGACATGGTCACGCGGCAGCAAACCGCGCTGTCGAACACGATGCGCCGTAGCGGTGTGGACGCCTCCCTGGCGGCGTTCCGGGCCGCCGACGTCCCCGACCTCACGGTCACCGCCGCGTGGGAGAACGACGCCGCGGACCCGATGCGCGACATCCGCCTGGCCAAGCGGATGATCGCCACCGCCAAGGACCCCGACCGGGAGACCGCGCTCATGGGCTACCGCCCCGACGCGATCGTGCTCAACGAGGGCACCCTCGACGTGGCCCTGTTCCACGAGAAGGTCCAGAAGTTCTACCAGGGCAACGCAGCCCTGGAGAACCCGATCTACACCGGCATCACCCCCGGGATCCTCGGCGGGCTGCGCGTGGTCGTCTCGGAGTTCATCCCCGAGGGAGAGGCATACGTGATGGAGTCCGGCACTGCCGGGTTCATCTCCGACACCGACCCGCTGACGGTGACCCCGATGTACTCGCCCACCGGCGAGAACGGGCACGGCGGCTCGACCCAGTCGTGGCGCACCGATGCGTTCCGCAAGCGCATCATCGCGGTCGACAACCCGCGCGCGGTGGTCAAGCTCGTCGGGATCGAGGCGTGATGAAGGTCCGTCTCACTACGTCTCGATGGGACCAGCGCACCGCGAAGGGCATCGTGCGACGCCGGCGAGGCGACCTGGTGTCGGTCAAGGACGACGTGGCCGAGTGGCTGATCCGCTCGGGCGCCGCCGAGCCGGTCGGTCGCGCGGTCGCCCCGGCCCCCGAGCAGTCCACCGGCCCCCAGGAGCCCCCCGCACCCGAGGACGTCATCGAGGGGCTCGACGGATCCGCCGACAACGCTGACGGTGACCAGGGCAACGCGGACGGCGAGGACCCGGTGGGCGACGGCGAGAACGACGCGGCCGGCGACGGTGACAGCGACGGCGACGGCGACGGCGACGGCGAAACCGAGGACGCAGGGGACGACGAGTCGGCCACCGCGCGGCCGGCGCAGTCGGCGCCGAAGGCGGCCTGGGTGGCCTACGCGGTCTCCCGGGGTGTCCCGGCCAAGGAGGCCGAGGCGATGGACAAGCCGAAGCTGATCGCCCGGACCGCCTGACCAGGTCAAGGAGGCCGCGATGCTCGAAGACGATGTGATCGAACAGCTCGCGCCGCAGGCCGAGATCCTCGCGCGCATCCCGCGGCCTCTCGATGAGGACGAAGGGGCCCGTGTCGGGAGCCTGATCCGTGATGCTGTCGAGGCGATCGCGGTGGAGCTCGACGACGCCGGGCGGGATCTGCTGGCCGACCTGGCCGCCGACGCCACCACCCCGGTCCAGCCACTGCACTACAAGGTGCGGTGGGCGGTCCGGGAGATGGTGTCGGCGGCGGTGCTCATCGGCGAGAACACCGGCATGCGGTCGGTGACCTCGTCCACCGGTGCTCAGTCCGACGCGGTGACGTTCTCTGACGTCGACGCGGCGTCCTGGTCGGGGATCTCGGTCACCGACCGGATCCGGCAGCGGCTGGGGCTCCCGACCGGGGTGCGGCCTCGTGGACGGTTCCCCAGGCCCCCGAGGTGGCCGGAGGTGATGCTCGATGGTCGGCGCGGCTGCGAGTGGCCATGAGACCGTGATCGTCCTCGGCGGCACGGCCCGCACGGACCCGAAGGGCTACCCGATCCCGGCCACTCCGCCCCGGGAGATCCGCGGCTGCGTGGTGCAGCCGACGGTGATGGACCAGGACATCGGGCGGGACCGGTCGGGGCAGGTGCTCGAGTTCCGGGTCCTGGCACCGCCCGGAACTGTCATCGCCTCGAAGGACCGCGTGATGATCCGGGGTCGCGAGTTCCAGGTGTCGGCTGAGTCGTTCGACTGGTCGGTCAACCGCCGGCCTGCACTACGTCGGCACCGTCCGCGGGTGGAGTTCATCGCCAAGCGCGGTGAGGGCTGATGGCCAAGCGGCCGCGGATCAAGCTCAATCGCCCCGGCGTCCTGGCGCTGATGCAACGGGTCGGACCGCCGATGCTGCGGGAGAAGGCCGAGGCGGTGTGCGGCAGGTTGCGCGCCGCCGGATACCAGGCCGACTACGAGATGCGGATGGACCGCAACGGCCGGCCCGTGGTGATGGTCGCCATCACCGAGGCTCGCGGGCTCACCGCGCAGGCCAAGTACGGCGTCGTCACCCGGGCGGCCGCGATGGAGGGCCTGGACATCAACCGCTACTTCGTCAGATGAGGGGGGCGCGGAATGGGTGACGGGATACAGGTCGACGGCGCCGAGCGTGTCCTCGACTTCCTCATCGACCGGGTGGAGGGCGCGACGGTGCGCTCTGATCTGCCGGACGGGTGGTCGCCGGCTGACGGGGTGGCGATCACCGTCACCTCAGACGCGACACCGTTCTCCGACCGCGTGGCCACCCGTGAGGCCGTGCGCGTGGCCGCCTACGCGGCCTATCGACCGATCGCCCGTCGCGCCGCGTCTCAGCTCGACGCGGCACTCATCCGGCCCGGCGCCATTCGCGGGCTACTCATCCGGCCCGGTGCCGGGCTCATCATCACTCGGGACGACAAGCTCGAGTGCTTCCTCGCGGCGTTCACGATCAACGTGAACGCCTCACGCAACTAAGGAGACGCCATGTCTGCACCCACCCCCTACCGCCGCAACGCCGACAACGTCCGCTTCTGGGACGACGCGGAGATCTTCTACTCCCCCGACGCGAACGCCAAGGTCAACGCCGACGGCACGTTCGGCGACGCGTGGGCCTCGACCGGGTTCCTCAACGCCGGCGCCGACCTCGGTCAGGAGCGCGACACCGAGCGCCAGGAGGCCGAGGGGTTCGGCGGACGCCTGCTCAAGAGCCGCCAGCGGTTCAAGAAGGACACCTGGGCGTTCACCGCCGCAGAGGACAACGAGACGATCCACAAGCTGATGTGGCCGAACTCGCCGTACGTCGTCGATGGCACCGGCGTCCTGCGTGTGCCCCGCGACGCCGAGGGCGTCTTCGCCCGCAAGCTCGTCGATGCCGACGGCGCGATCACCATCGACGTCACCCGCGCGATGGCCTCCTGCTACCCGAGCAACCTCAACAACGCCGACGGCGGACACCAGACCCGCGAGTTCACCGTCGAGGTCCGCCCGGACGAGGACAACGCCCTCTACGACCGGTTCCACAAGTCGGCCAGCGATGACGCACTCGAGCCCCTGGATGTCATCCGCATCGAAGCCGCCGGCACAGGCGGCGGCGAGTAAGCGCTCACCCACAGACGAACCTCGGCCGGCCGGATTGGTGATCCCCCACCGGCCGGGGTTCGCCCTTCGGGGCAATCAATCAGGGATCACCACCAAGATGCCTCGCGAACCCGCGGGGCATCGGCCATTTCAGGAGGGATCACCATGACCACCACCACCGCCAAGAAGACCGCCGCGCGCAAGACGCCGGCGAAGAAGACCACCAAGCCCGCCGCCCCGAAGGCGACCGTGAAGACCCCCGCGCCCACGCCCGCCGAGGTCGACGCCAAGGCCTGCGACGACGCCGTCGAGGACACCTCCGACGACGGCCGGGCGACGATCACCCTCGAGATCGAGATCAACGGCATCGAGATCGAGCTCGAGCTGCCGGCCACGTTCAACGACGCCGACCCCGACGCGATCGTCTACATGGAGCAGGAGAAGCCGACGGCGGCGTTCAAGGCCCTCATCGGTGACGACAACTGGACCACCCTGAAGCGGCTCGGGTGGACCGCCCGCGACTTCCGCGAGGTCGTCGACGCGTGGAAGGGGGCCGTCGGGCTGGGAAACGGCTAGGGCTCCTCGGGCGGATCCGCGAGCACGAGGACGCCGTCGAGGCCGACTTCGCCCGCTTCTACC
>JANKYG020517356.1:0-76577 GCA_026541955.2 Simalia boeleni
AAATAGGAGATGAGAGATGAATTTAGTAATTGGAAAACAGTATAAGTGGAAGCATGAGCCTCAAATTCTTTGCTACACTGGTAAGAAAAATGGTTGGCATCAATTCACCTTAAACGGTTCGGTTTGGTGTGAAGCTCTAGATTCTGATTTATGTTTAATGGAGGAAGTTTAATGAAACTACTGACTAAACAACAAGCATTAAAAGCTTATTTATCTGGTTATACAATTGTGTACAACGATGGTGGTAAGTTTAAACAAGTGAGTCAGAATACACGATTAAACACTTCAAATGAATATTATGTGTTAGGGTGTTAAGGAGATTATTATGAGTGATATGTATGACGATGGGTTTTATGATGGGCAACAAGACTCTCAAAATAAGATCGATAAGGTTTTAGAGTTAATATCTCAGTTTAAACAGAACAATTCAGATGACAAACGACTATTCTTAAGTGATCTGTTAAAGAATATAGAGGAAGCCCTTAAATGATTAAAGTTGAAGATGTAGATGGTAACGACATTAAGCTTCCTTATGGAACAATTGAGTTAGATGTACAACAAGGTGGTTGGTGTACAAGTTATCGTGTGGAAGTTACATGGACAGTTGAGTATCATCGACCAGATTTAGAAGTGTATTGTTATGAAACTTGCTCTAGTTTAGAGAAAGCTTTAGATTGGTACAACAAACAGGATTTAGCTACTAAAGACTTATGAATTATTTACAAAAGGAATTGACTTAATAGTTGATTCCTTTCTTCATTTGTATTACACTAATTTCATAAATTAAGGAGATGTGTTATGAGTAATCGTGAATCAGAGTTGGGTAAGTTGTATGACACTATTCAGAAAGAGTTTGATGATAATGCTTGGATTAGAGAGTTAGTTGACAATATTAAAACAGACTTAACTTACAGTATTCAAGTTGAGGAACAGAAGTTACCAATATCTTGTCTAATGGAAAAGAGTAAAGTATATAATCGAACATTTGACGAAATCCACAATGTTGTGAAAGCTTTGAAGGCCGAGGGTATTTTAGCTGAATACGTTGACCTAGACCTGTTTGGTTATTTTAAAGTTACGGAGTTATTATGAAATTCATATCACAAAACAACACATACGAGTTTGACAGTATTGACTGGAAGAACGACTTAATTGCTTTATATATTGACAATCAGTATTGTGTGTTTAAATTTGATGGTGATGTAGATTTCTTCAGAGATGGAGATGGTACTGGAGCAATATGGGTTGATTTCTCACACGATATTACTGTAGAATTAGTGCATGAATTAAGTGATGATAACTTAGTATTGTTAAACTTTAAAGAAGTATATATTATTGAGTGGATTGCTGAACAAATTTATAAGGAGAAGTGTGATGAGTGATTTTGACAATTGGTTTTATTCGAACTATTTAACTAGTTTAGACGATTTCAACGGATTCGATATAAAAGATGCGTTCCAAGCAGGACAACAATCTAAACAGGAAGAGATTGCTCGACTTAAAGCAATTATTACAGAAGCTTTAGCTGTATACGATAGACCAATGTGTGATGAAACTGCATTGTATCAAAGAGATGACGATATTTACCACATCCTTACGGAAGACAAATTTATTTAATTTACACAAAACACTGCAATTAATAGTTGTGGTGTTTTTATTTACCTATTATATTGTGTTTATTAAGAGGTTATGAAATATTAAGGAGGTTTTAAAATGGATATGTTGCAGTTTGTACTAATATTTGGTGTTTCACAAGTTTTATGTAACCCTTGGTTTGCTCTAGCTGTAATCATATCTGACGGCACAACCAAAGAGGCAGTTATCGTGACAATATCATCAATCGCATTGGCAACTCTTTGCTACGTAGCACTTTCCTATATTAGAGGTACATTATGAAACAACAAATCAATTATGAAGATGAGTTTGAGAGGTTTAAGAAAAGCAATTTGAACTCATTTAATCAAGAATACTTAGGGAAATTTGAATACTCAGATGTTCACCATAAGTATGATATTCTACCAAAAGGGTATGATTATGGTGAAAACAATCTGGAGGAGTTGATCACACCAAAAGGTTTTCCAGCATTCTATGAACTTAATTTTGGTTGGGATATGTGGGTTGGTTGTTTACTTGAGGACAGATTATGAACATTGGACAAGAGTTAAAGCTCAAACAAGGTAAGAATACATATGACATTAAGTTGACAAAACTTATTGCTAATTTACCATCAAATAAACTATACTTAGCTTTAGATGAAAATGGTACACAATATATTTTTAGTGTGTATGACGGATTAAGTGTAACGTATTCAATCGGTAAGTACGATGATGGGTTGTGGGGTACGAAACCTTGCAAGATTAAAGTAAGTATTTTAGATAGAATTAGAGGTTGGTTGAAATTATGATAGGCTGCAATTTTGAAAGAAGTGACGAATGGTGCTCAGAACTTGTTATAGAGTTTTTAAATTCAAAAGCCTTAAACGGTGTGAATGGTTTTAATAAAGAGTTCTTAATTAGTTTAAAGTTTAACTCAAACGGGCATCCTAGATGGGATTTTACATTTAACGATGAAAAAGATTACACAGATAAAGATTCAGCGTTACTGGTATCGTTAAATTTAGCGTGGGATTGCTACTTTGAAGGGTGTATTAAAATATGAAGATGAAAAGATATTGCATTGAAGTTATAGAAGACTTTATCAAACGAGGTGTTATAAACATCTATGCAAAAGGTGGACACCAACTCTTTGACATGTCTACACTTAGACCTTCTTTTAAACAAGGTTTGTACAAAGAGCACGTTAAGTTGTATGTAGGTAATGGAATTATGATGTATCACCTTGTTCCAGATGTGGTAAGTTTCTCAAAGGATGGTAGTATTCTCTCATTTAACGCAAAAGAATTTAAGAGGTAGTTATGACAGTATATTTGTTTGGTCTGCTACCATTACAGGGGGTAACTCTTCTAAATACATGGTTGGTACTGATCATACTCCCTACGATTTTGTTCTTAACAGCAGCAGAGCCAAGTTTAAACACAGGTAAAAATAGATATATCTTATGGGTATTATTCGCTTTTCTATTTCTAGGTAATCTGCAAATTAACTATATTGCTGGAGGTTGGTTTAATTTATTAACAATATACTCTCTTGTTATGTATGTAACAATAGCTTCGATTGGACATTCTAACTGGAGACACATTAATGAAAGATAAAACAGATCATTATCCACAGATTCGTCTGTTCTACAACAAGGACACACAAATGATTTACAAGATTGTAAACAACTTACGCATTACAATGTATTATAGAAGTAAGAAAGCTTTTGGTGTTTGTGCATCAACAGCTAGAGAAATATTAGATGCTTACTATCAAGGTAGGTTTGTTTTAGTTAATGAGAAAGATTTGGAGAGATTTATATAATGATTAAACTAGAAGATATTAAAGCTAATGCACCGTATGAGGCAACACACTATAAAATACAACCTGACGGTTCTGTAGGTTATTACCGATGGAAGAATAACGAAGGTTGGCAATTGTGGATATGGGGTTGGTTAGGGGTTAATGTGAAGGAATCGGAGTTGAAACATCTTTACGATATTAAGTAGAGGTTTCCAAATAATCATGTAAGATTTTGATATTGAAAAACAAATTGGTGATACTTTGTTTTTCTATAAGCTAACTTTTAGTAATTTGATTTCCAACAGATACTTTAAAAAGCTGTGTGATTTGAAATACAGACTTAAAACCCTGTAGAAAAGTATACAAATATAGTTGACACAGTTGTTTAGATTTGATAAATTTGAAATATTAAATAATGTAGTTAGGAGATGTAAGATGTATACAAAACGAGAGTTGATTAATAGTCTGAATGTGGTTAAACAAGATGCGTTAAGCGGTAACATCAAAGAGACCACTGCTGGTATTTGCTTAAACTGGACAGATGAATTAGGATGTGATGCGTTTGGATATGTTCTTGTAGAACAACTAGCTCCCTCATGGGAAAACTATAGTGGTGAAATGGATTTACCGATTGTTGGGTGCTATACAAGAGATAAACTCTGGGAGGGTGTGCAACTTGAACTGCGTCTATCACTAATTGACCACATCCTTAAACAACTAGAAGAAGCTAGTCAAGAATGGTTAGATAAACTCTACTCAGATTATTGCGTTGATAATGACTATTAAATGGGAGATAAAATAATGTCAGATTTATTAACAGTTGAACAACGAAACAAAAGACGTTTAGCTAAGATTCATAAACTTAAACGAGAGAACCGAACACTATCCAGTCAACGTAAAGTTAGTGCTAAGATGTTGAAAGAAGTTAATAACTCTTACTTATCAGCAGTTGCTAACGTTGTAGTCAATGGTGGTAATGTCGATTTTATTCACAACCAACGAAAGACGATGTTAGGTGTGTTAATCATTAAACTGTCTAAACTGTCAGAGAAGATTGGTAAGAACTCAGCAAAGATTCAGAAGCTAAGAACCTTAATCAACCAAAGTAAAGTGAAGATTTAAAAACTAGAGATGACCTAAACGGTTGTCTCTTTTTATTTGTTTAAAATATAGTGAAAAAGATACAATCCTCTTACGTTTTAGATTTGTATTTCGGAAGGAAAATAACTTCGAGTGCTGTTTTGATTTGGACATCGATGTTCGGGAAATAATTTATAAAAATTCCAGTCGGTCGCGGACGACAAGAGCATGAAAAGTTTAGAGGTCAGTTCTATTTACATTCGGACATCAGTTTTGCTGAAAATATTTAGGTATCAAAACTTCTATATAACTTTGAGTAATTAATAATTAAGAAATCTATAACTATATACAAAAATAGCTAAAAAGGTATTGACTTTAAAAACTTACATAATTAAAATCCCGCGCCCGTCTCATTTATATAAGAAACAAACCGATCATGTGATTCACCAGCAAAGCTTCAGGATGTGAAACCTTTTCTTTTTAATCGGGTGTGTTTCGATATGAACAATCATAAAACAGAAGGTTTAAAAACATGGCACACAAGGAAGTAGGTAAATAAGGTAGTAATGTTGTGTTCAAATCGAATAAAGATTTATTTATTTATCAGTGATTTAAAAGAAAATAGAAATTAATTTGAATTATTTGTGTTGTGGGTTATTGACAAGGTTATAGAATTTTTATAATATGAACTCATCGGAAGCAAACAAGCTTTTAAACACTAAACAAGGTAGAACATTATGAACACACTAAAGGCAATTGACATCCCTTTTGGTCTTTCAGTAATCACACATTACTCTAGTGGCAAAATTACTGCAAAAATTAAACACGGTTTTGAAAATGTAACTAAAGTTCGTGCAAGTTATGACCATTCTCTTAATACCTCAGATAATCATCTACATGCTGCATTAAAATGCCTTGAGAAGTTAAAAACTGAAACAGAAAAAGATTTTCAAGTGGTTTATTACTCTTACAGTGAAAAAGACACAGGCTATTGTTTTATTGTAAGTTCTAAATAAGGGGGAACATCATGTTAAAAGTCACATTGACAGACTATACAGTTATTTATGCTGAAACAATCGGGGAAGCTATGGAAAAAGCTTTCAAACTAGGCCAAGATATACGTTTTATAGATTAAGGGTTTTTAAAATGAAAGAATTTAAAGGTACTTTTCAAGAAACTGTAAAGATTACAAGTGATGAGTTTTACAAATTAGGAGGATTCTCCAATCCCGAACTATTCAGAAACTCACAAGGTCACTTTAAATATCAAGATACATTAGCGTACAAAAATTGGAAAAAGGTGAATAGAAAATGAAACAACGTAAATACACATATTGGAGAGTATTGCAGCAGAATGGTGGTTATGGCTGGGATGATGTAGAGCATTTTGATTTACATAGTTCAACATTAACAGAGCGTAAACTAGCTGCTTTGGAATACATCAAAAATATGCCGAACTATTCATACCGTTGGGTAGACCGTAGAGAATTGAATACAAACAAGTAAGTTTTAGTGCTATGTCGAAGACATGCACGGCGTGAATTTTTAATTCACTATTTAGATGCAATTTGAATTACACAACGTATTTGAGTTGCATCACTAAATAAAGTTTTGTTAAAACAACTCAATGAAAGGTGTAAGAAATGAAAGCTATTGAACTACTTCTATCAGATGCTCACGGTATTTATATTCCTAAAAACTTTTATAACGATTTTGATTTAGAAAAATGGAATGTTTCTAATTTTGATCTATCGAGTTTAGATGATCCTGAAAATGAAGATTATTGGGATACGTGGGATTTTGTTTTAAATAAAGCTTTTTATGTAATTGGTGAGAAAACTTACAATCTTCATCAAGACGGTGATTTACTGGCAATTTGTTATGACGATTTAACAGAAGATGAAAAGTGTAGTTTAGGTTGGGAGGATTAGTACAATGTTAATCATCAATAGATTCACACATAGAGCAACAGGTAAGTCCACAATACAAGCACATGTATTGAAAGGTAAAAAGATTATTAAGAGTTATGACCAATGTAACGAAAGTTTTATAGATATAATTGCACAACACTATAGTTTTTATTTGTTGTGTGATGTAGACTATAAGAGTAAGTTGGGTACAGTTAATTTAGTTAATGTTAAATAACAAACAATATTGTAAGGTAGAATTGAAATGAGCTATAAGATTGAACAAATACTGTTAGAAAATGAAAAAGCTTTTTGTATTGATGGTTTAGATGGTTACTACTATTGCTATGAAATTGGTGTGACACACTCAACCAGAAAAGCAACCATATCTAAAACATACGGCTTAGACTACGCCAAAGATAAGCATTTTATTCCACGTTGGGGAAACCCTACCACAACAGATAAAACAACAGGTTTAACTGTAGATAACATTTAATCATTTACTTTTAGCTTGAATTTGTTCTATAATAAGTTCAAGCAATAAAGCATTTAATAAAAGGTCTATGTAATGTTAACCTGCACTAAACAAGACATCAAGAAACACCTTGATAACAAACGTACTGTAGTGCTGTACACAAGTAAAGATACAATACTACTTAACATCAAACATACAAGTGAAAATGTATTGAATGAAATCTTAGATAGTGGTATGTTTAGACATAATCAAGTAATTGGTGGGAGAATTTTAAAATGATCATTTATAAAGATATAAGTAATAAAACATTGATTAAAACTTGCGTTAGATTAAATAAGTCTAATCAATTAGAATTGTTTTATTATGATGAATACAAAACATTGGTTTCATTCACTTATGCAGAAGGGCACAACGATTGCTGTATAGAATATATGTATTCATGCAAGCTAGTTGAACAAGATACAGCAGACGCTTTTATATTGGCTTATAATATGCGGTTTGATGATAATACATTACACATTTATAGCAAGCGTTTAGCGAAAGGTATTTAAAATGCTCATTATCAATAAGTACACTAATCCACAAACTGGTGCAGTATCGGTATGTTGCCACATCATGAAAAATGAGAAGCTCATAAAGTCTTATGGAACGATGAGTGAAGATGCTTTAGAGTTATTCAAAGGACGTTTTAAGCGTGCTATGGTCAATCATGTTAGTCATTACTCAAGGTTGAATGTAATTGAGATAACAGAAGGGTTTTAAAATGCTAAAATTTACAATTGAACAATTAAATGAATTGACAGACAAAGAAAAGCTATTGGTAATAAACTTTCCACTATTGGCAAATTATGCATGTTGTGAAAATGAAGCCTTATATAATTGTTATATTGAAAATGTGGATATATTACAAGTTGCTAAAGACAAGTTAAAATTATCCAGTGATGAAGCCGATTTTTTATATCATTTCTTTTTAGAAAATGACTACTATTAAACAATGAAAATTAATCTATAAAGATTGTGAGCTTAACTTAGGTTAAAACACTTGCAATCTTTTTGTCATTTCTATATAGTTAAGTAATACATAAGAGGATTTTGCAATGAATGACAGTAAACTATTATCGAATGCTTTTATTGAAAGCTTTACAAAAACAAACTTAACAGATATGAAGCGTAAAATGCTCCCTTATTTGGAGGATGTTTTATATGTAAACAACTTATTGAATGATGACATAATTAGCGATTTCCGTTGGAGTAGCGTTTTTTATGATGATATGCACTCGATGGATTTCTATGAGTTCCTAGACCACTGGTTTATGTCCGATTTAGATGTTGAACAAAACAATCGTGATGTTATGATTTACTTACAATATATCTATAATAGTTAAGGGCGATAAAATGAATAATTTTCTATCCGTTGTTTTGTTCAACACTAATAAACACACTTACACAATTGGCGATATGATCACTCTTATTAGTGCGATGATCATTTTGTGTTGTGTTGTATTTGTTAGTTTGATTGTAGGTATTAAATAATGAAAAATATAACCATGTTTGAAAATATCGAAAGTCTTAAAAAGACTATAAAAGACTATAGACTAATAAGTGACTTTGAGCTTTTTAGTGTATTAATCAAAACAGCTAAATCATACCATGTTGTAACAATTCAATATGACCTATACGAAGACTCGTTCTATATATCGCACCCAAGCTATAACTTCAGTTTTGAAGAAATTGAAATGTTCGCAATACTAGGAAAGGAATAATAAACAATGAAAAAAGTCTATTTCGATGATCTGTTTTTAATTATGCACAACGATGGTTATACACTGTGCGAACATGTACCTTATGAACAACATAATGAAATCATAACCGTCAGTTTAGAGCAAGAACATACAACGCCTGAACATCTAATCTATTCAATAATACAAAGTCAATTATTTAAGAATCTAAAATTGGAAGTTATTGGAATACCGCACAAATTGAGTAATGTACAATGAAAACATTTATCTTATTAATTCTTATGATTGACAATTCAGGCAATGAGTACCTTGATCGAGTAAACAACATTAAATACACTGATAAATTGTCATGCTTAGTTGATAGAGCTATTATGAGTAATGAGAGCGTTATAGCTAACGATAGTGTCATACTCAACGATGGCCACAACACAAAGTCTATAACTTATTTTTGTGCTGATAGCTTGTTATACACTGTCAAGTAAACAGTAGACTACTCTACAACATGCCCGCTTTATAGTGGGCTTTTTACGCCTATACAATACACTATATAACACCCCATTAAACACACTATAATGAGCTTATATAGGTATATACGCTTATATAAACACATATGCTTATTATTATTCTCTTTTGTTTATTTTGTTACTTATTTATCTTATTGTTTTGATGTTGCCTATTTTCTATTTATTACTTTTTGTTTCGCTACTTATCTTATTATTGCTTTGATTATTTATCTTATTTGTTAGACAACCCTACTCCCTCCAACTATTCACCAGTCAGTAGTCAATCAATGTAACTATATAACGATACACTATGGGCATATAACTAAGCTAAGACTAAGCTATGCAAGCATATAAGGCATACAACTAAGTCATGAATGAATAGATAAATGATAACGTGAACGTAGTGATAACTAAATTAAATGAATAAAGTTATTGACACTATATGAGTAATTAACGATAATGAATGCATAGGGACAAGCAATAGAGCTTAGTCTAATAACTAAGGAAATAACCTTATGAACACAATCTTTAGTACCACAACAAAGAACTATGACACAATATCAATTGTTAATACTCAAGACGATTGGTACGAGGTTTACTTCAACAGTACGTTCATCTCACAATGTATCAGCTTAAAGATGGCATATGATGAGGTAGAGAGTCAGTTATCTCTTTAACACCAGTACATAAAGTAGTACTCACTGCGTTCATCTGGTAGTCTTTAGGATAACAATCATCTTAGGGACTACTAAAGTATACTACTCGGTTAAAGGTATAGAATATTTATCTTTAGATATTTTAGAATCATAGGGAGGTTTAGATTTGGATAGTGCCTGCTTGTTAAGCAACACTTCTATTAATCTGATAAATTGAGGATAACCTAGATAGATATTTTTAGAATACAATAAAAACTGATAAGAAAACCTACCATCCATAAGAAATAATTTTTAAGGTAAGAATCCAACAACCACTAGGGTTTAACAATAGAAAGATAACAATAGAATAACAATGAAAGAACAATAGATATGGTAGATATTTTTGATAGAATTTTATTGTTCCTAGTGCTAAGACAGGTGTTGCTCTTTTGGAGTAGTATTATCTTTATTTATTAACTTTCTAGTTACATACATATTAAGATATTTCTTTGGTGATATTATTAGTATGATTATATACACATAGATATTTTTATTATATGAAGTATTATCTTTTCTAACTAACACCATTATCAAATTTTAGGAATTAGGTGTTTGATTAGTATTTAATTTATTTACCTAGTTTGTATAGATGTTCATATATTTCTTTTGTAAATCTAATTGTTTTATTCTTTTCTTAGTGTTATACTTACCTTTAGATGTATTCTTTACTAAAGGAAATCAATATATTTCTTTTTATAATCAATACTTTACAACTCACTTTGGTTAGGGTATCTAACCATAAATTGATATACGGAGACTTAATTGGCAACACAAATTGAAATTTTAGACAGTATTATGGGAAGTAGTAAGACAAATGGTATCCTTAAATGGATTGATGATAACCCGAATGAACGTTATATCTATGTATCTCCGTTGATCTCAGAGATTGATGATACAAGTCGTGTTATGAATGATCTTAAACATGTTACATTCGTACAACCAACTAATGATGATAACACTAAATCAGAAGACTTACTAGAAAAGCTGAGAGAAGGTAGTAACATCTGTTGCACACACTCTCTATATCTAAATATGTCAGAAGAACATTTAGAAATGATACAGAAGTGGGAGTATGTTGTCATCATTGATGAAGAGGTTGGTGTTATTGATGATTTTAAAACATATTCAACAGACGATCTTAAATACTTATTAGACAATGAAGATATTTCTATCTCAGATGTTGATGGTATGATTAGTTGGGTTGGTAAGGATGTTGGTGCTAAAGCAAAGTATAGATATTTCTATAACTTGTGCAAAGCTAAAGCTGTGTATGCTACAAAACGTAAAGACACAATGATGGTTACTCAACTACCAGTAGAGTTGTTTACTCGTGCTAAGAGGGTTATTATTATGACTTATATGTTTGATGGTAATGTTCTCGATGCTTTCCTAACCCTAAAGAAGATTGAGACAATACCTTTTACTGAAGTGTCTACAACTGTTGTGTGTAAGGAGCAGATTAAGAAATTGATTGACTTGCAGCCTATCAACAAAACAGTAAACTTACTTGGTATGTCATATAGCGACTATAAGAACAAGATTACTGTAAAAGATTGTACTATAATTTCCAACTACATTCGTGGTGTTTGTAGGAAGTATGATGCTAAGAGTGTTGATGTTATGTACACCTTCCCTAAAACCTTATCCACCACAACTAGGAAAGGTGGTAAGAAAATATCACCGATTGGGTTTAGAGAATACAAAGTTCCTAAGTTAGATGCAGATGGTAATTTTGTTTATGATAAATTGGATAAACAAGTGTTTGATAGTTTACCATGTTGGTTAGCTAGCAGTACAAGAGCAACAAATAATTATTCATTCAAATGGTGTTTGGTGCATTGTTATAATCGTTACCCAAACCTAGCTGTTGATTCTTATTTGAAAGATTATCAGTGTAGTATTGATCGCAATGTTTTTGCTTTGTCTGAGATGCTTCAGTGGATTTGGAGAAGTCGTATTCGTAAAGGAGAACCTATCGTGTTAGCTATTGCTAGTCAACGTATGCACAACTTATTTTTAGATTGGTTAAATCAAGAGTAGATAAAAAGGAGACAACTATTCGGTTGTCTCCTTTGTTTTATCTATACAAACATTACCTCAATACTGCCTTGTTTTAAGACTGCCTCCATCTGCTCATAGTTAAATAGATTGTAACACCAATCTACGTACTCGTAGTATTCTAAGCTTGTATTAGAAAACACATATGAAGTGTTCACAAGACAACGATACTGTTCAGATGTATCTCTACAAGAGTCCATCAATTTGTTGTGTAAATCTTCAGGTAGATTGCTAGGGTAGTCTACAAGAGTGTAGATTGTATTTTCCATTGGTTCGCAACAAGAACAGCCGTTATCATAATAATCAACACCCTCTTTAAAACAAACTTTAATCATTTTCATATCTCAACTTATTCTAGAGAAGTTCTAACTGTATTGTTGGTGTAATATCTTCAATAATACATTTAATCCAAGATGGGTTTATGTGTAAGAAAACATCATCATAAAGATTCTCCGATAGAACATATTTACCGTCACAGTCTTGCCTAATCATTAACTCTTTTACGCCCAAAGACCACTCGTTAACCTCTAATTCACACGCATAGATTCTACCTAAGTTGCTTTCGTTTACAACACTTTCGTAATTCACTCTATATCTCCTGTTTAATTAAATTGATTATACATATTTCATTTCTGTGTGTCAAATAAAAAGAGAGTGTTAGCTCTCTAATTTCCTACCTTTATTTATATTTAACTTTATTGTATTTACTAAACCAACCGATAATATCAACAAGAGCTTCTTCTGTAATATAACCATCATAATCAAAGTTATGAATACAAATTAAGTCTGTGTAATGATCTCCTACTTTAGATTTCTCAACTAAGAACAATGTTTCATTCGGTGTCCCTAAACAACCTAAACTTAAAGCGCGATCTCTTGGTAATGTATATACAAGACTGTCTAGGATAGTGTAGTGTGGTACTTCTTTAAAACCTAAAGCTAATACTTCATCTTTATTCACTTCTTATCTCCTTATTCAACCAACTCAAAACGTGACATAGAAAAAGAAAACCTTTTCCACTCTTTGATATATACTCGATTATCTGTTGTACTTAATGTTGGATCTACTGTATAGATTTCTCCTACCTTTAAGACTTTCTGTTTACTATCATCAATACATCTGATCTTTTGGTTATGCTTAAATTTCATCGTTTACTCCATGCAAATTGTAACGTATCAATGTGAGCTTCTAATAAAGATTTCAAAGCTATCTGTTGTTGTGGTGTTAACGTGATATACATACCATCTTGTAAGATCATAATGTTTCCATCTTCATCTTGTGAGTATGTTACTTCTTCTGTCACTAATGTTTGTGTAGCTAAGAAGTGTTCTTCTACGATCATGTTAGTTCCTCCCTTGACCAAACAACTCGCTCTGTCATATCTGTAATAATATGAACTTTACCTATACTGTAAGGGTTCTCTTTACACCTATCAAAGTGCTTTAGGGCAACTTTTTTATCCAATGTTCGTGTTAAATATTTAGGATGTCCCCAGCCATCTGAGGATTCACCATCATATAACAAATACCATTCACTCACTTCCTTTCTCCTAACTTTTGTTTTGTTCAATATATTTTCTAACTGCCTCATTACCACAAAGACAGCACTTAGCGCTTGTTACTGTTTCACATATGGTAAAGTCTTTATTCCAGACAACTAAGCTATCTGTTGTGTCTAGTACATACTTATGATCACAACTCTCTTGCATCTTCACTCGATGTTTAAATTCTCTGTAATCTTTAACACAACCAGCAAACGCAAAAGCTAAAAATAGAGTTGCACATACTGCAATTATTACGTAAATATCTTCCATAAAATCTCCTTAAATTAAATATACCAACCATATTACACAAGTATTTTCAATAAAGCAAGAAAAAAGAGGACATAAAGCCCTCTAATTTATTATTTAACTACCAATTTATCTGTTTTATGAGATGTTTCTCCAATTAGGTCAAAAGCTTCATAAGTTAAGTCCCACACAACAATCCCATAACCTAAATCACAAGTGTCTTTGAACTTGCCTCCACCACCATCTGTCTTAAACACCTTAGACTCAAAATTATAAGTATCCCATAAGTAAGTAAGCATTGATGCGTAAGAAGAGAACACACCTTCGATAAACTTATCATCACAGTATTCTGCTGTTAAAACATAAACCTTACTCATTTCTTCTTACCCTTCCGCTTATTGCATAGTTTACGAGAAGCTCGTAGTTTGATACGTGTTGAATGTTTAGGTACAGTCTCTTTCCACTTCTCTTGTGCTTCGTTAACTTCTCGTTGATACCAAGAAGTTTCAAACTCATAAGTAGTTTTACCAACAATGGGAGCATACATCTTATCGCTAGAGGAAGTCTCAGTAGACTCAACCTCCTCTTTACAATCACCTTTACCTTTGTTAATACTCTTACAAATACTCATCACAACAAGTGTAACAAGTAAAGCTATAAACGATAAAATAAATAATAACGCAAATACATCCATTAATCTTCCTCCTTATGTTTATTGTAATTCGTCAAATATACATACGGTTTGTTTAGTAACACTATATTCCACAAGTATATAAACTTTAAATTAAAACTCTTGATACTCGAAAGATTCTTGTACCACTTACAATTTTTAATTGTTGTAGTTAAGCCTTTCTTGCCACAGTTTGATAGACTAAATACATGTGTAAATTCTCCGATGTATTTATCAAAGTCTTTACCTGTTAGGATAACATCACCGTCTACAGTAGCTCCATCACAAACAATACAAATCGGTTTTACTCTTAAATAGTTACCTAAAGTATTCAAATCCAATCTCCGATACAGATCAAATAAACTTGTTTACCAAACTCATTACTCAAATAAGCTTTACCATATTTACTCTCAACAATATTTAATTGATAAGCAGCGTATGTAATTTCATCTAAGATAAGTTTAATATCTTTCTCAGCTTGTGTTGTTGGTGCAGGAGCTACAGAAATAGCAACTTCATAACTAACTCCATTCTGTCGAGCATTAGATACATCTTCTGCAAACTCAGCAATTGATTCACACAATGTCAATTCAACACCAACTGGATTTAACGTATTATCCACAACTTGTGCATAAACTGGTGAGTATTGACAGGATATAAGCAGTACACTAAAGATACTTAGTAGTTTATTTTTCATCTTATTTCTCCCATCCTAAACCAACGCTCCAATCTTCACGGACATTTAGAAGTTTAGTAAAACCTGTTGATTCACAAGAAGGGTGCTCTTTAAATTCCCACCACTCTGACCCATCATACTCACCTCGTTCCAACCACCAGTCTTTTCCGACTACCAAAAGAGAACCATCAATCTCGTTACCTCCGTATCCGCTGTCATAATGAAAGTTCGAGATACTTTCAAAATTAGACCACGTTGTCTTCTTCTCTCTGTCGCCTACCCAAACGACATCTTCTGGTGACTTACCATTACTCTTTAATACTTCTAAGGTTTCTTGCAGTAGGTTTGTCATTTTAAATCTCCTTAATTAATCTGTTCTCTAAATATAATACAACTAGCTAACCATTGTCAACAAGTAATGTAAGTTTATTATCAAATACCCAATTCACACCACCTTCTCTTAGTATGTTTACACTATGTTCGTACAATTCACCACAACTGATGTGGTTGTAGTCTAATTCAGGTGTGACTACTTCACTCAATCCACTATTCACAATACTACAAGAACACATAGGACAACAACCAAGAGTTGTAAGCATTGTTAAGTTATTAACGTCTACATTCAATCTTAAAGCATTAATTAAACATCCTTGTTCAGCGTGTAGTGTGTATAAGTATTTAAGAGGTCTTGAGTTACGTTCTTTAGTATGTAGAACACCTCTTGGTAAGTCATTCCATGAACTACTTACAACAACCTTTCTGTCTGTGTCGATGATTAGA
The DNA here is from genome assembly GCA_026541955.2 of Simalia boeleni. Taxonomy (NCBI): domain Eukaryota; kingdom Metazoa; phylum Chordata; class Lepidosauria; order Squamata; family Pythonidae; genus Simalia; species Simalia boeleni. The sequence continues at coordinate 15,771 of JANKYG020517356.1, forward strand.
CTACCAACTTTAGTGTTCTCATCCTTAGACATACGAGCTGTTGTGTGTAAGATATTAGTGAAGTAATCTTTCCATCTATCAGATAAGTTATTCCAACTCATTTCAACCACCAAATCCAACCAATTAAAAGACAAATACTAACCCCTAACACTCCTTTCATAATATCACCAGAAGTTTCATGTGTTGTCATTCCGACTGTACACAGTAAGCATAACAATAAACCGAATATTAACCAACCCATTACTTCTCCTTAGACAGTTTCTCAATGTGTTTACCCAGCACACCAATGTGTTTCATATACTTAGCAAACCGTTTTAAATCTGTACAAATTAAACTCTGTGTGGCATTCTGCGTAGCATCGTGTAACTTAATCAAAGTTGCAACAGGTGATGTACAAACTCTCTCTAAATAAGTCTCTCTTGATTCACCTTTACGTTTAGTTAAGCAATCAACATAAAGTGCTACACTTGTACCAAACTCTCTACTAATTTCTTCAATTGTTACATCACAATCTTCAACAACATCGTGCAGGTAAGCAGAGATTAAGATTTCATCTTTATGTGCTCCATAGCAATATTCTTGATTAATTGAATCATCTAGAGAATCTACAACGCCACAAACATGGTATAAGAAATAGTCCTTATCCCCGTATTTTTGTCCTTTGTGCTTTTCACGAGAAAACAACATTGCTTTCTTTACTTTATATTGCATCTAAACCTCCTTAACTTTACGTGTAATCAGAATACCACTTAACTTAAAACTATCTTCATCAACATCAATGTAGAATTTAGTTAAACTATTATTACCTGAAGATAACACATTCTTAAAGTAAGCAAAATCACCTCTTGGTAAAACAATGACAACTTCTTCTGTGTTAATACCTAAGCGTCTAGTCGCACCATTAATAGAGAGTAAAGCCTTAGTTAAATCGTTCAAAGCTTGTATTTCTTTAGTGTCCATTTGAAGTTCCTAAATAATAACTTTCTTAACCTTTCGTACTTTTTCACAACGTCTACACTCTTCCCAATACTCTTCATCAAAGGGACTAATTTCTTGTTCATAATGATGTGGAATACAGAATAGTTGTTTTAAGAATTTAAGTATCATATTTCAAACTCCTCAATAACGTAGCGTAAAGTCTCCCCGTGGTTTAAAGCATGTTGGTCTGATACTTGCTCAGCGTAGTGTCTTAAAATAAATACGCCAAGGTTTTCACAATATTGGTCGAACCTGTCTGTGTCACTATTATATTCAAAACAATTCAGTGTATAAACTTTCATACTTGACCTATACCATTTTCAAAACAGCTTCCGCAACAATATGTATCAGAGTCTAGTGTCATAAACTCACCTTCTCCTTTAATTTCGTTACAAACAGGACACTTCATCTTAAACTCAATATCCTGTTCAACATAATCTTGGAACTTATCCCAAGCAAATTTTGTAGCATTCATTGAATATTGATCACCAAGAGTTTCTTGTAAATGTTCAATAGCTTTCTTAAAAGCTTCTTTGATTACTGGTTGACAATCTTCATAACTATATACTTTAGACATTTTACTTCTCCTTATAAATTATATGTCAACAACATTTGAACACCTCGATCTAACGAAGCTTCTGATTTGTACAAATCATAAATACAACCAACTTCATCATCTGACCACTCTTTAATACCTGTAGCTTCTTTAGAGCAAAGCGGAATCTCTCGCATTTCCTCTAAAAGTTCTTGCTCTGATACTCCATAAACTTCTTGAATGTCACCATACTTCTTAACGTTCTCAAGTAAATCCTCTTTAGATTTAGCAATGTAAACACCATCATCTAAAATATCAAAGATTTTATATCCGTTTACTTGTAAGTTACAAGGTTTAATATTATTTGAACAACTCATTTTAGAATCTCCTCAACATACTCATTTGTAAATGCGCAACAATCTGTTAAATATTTCTTTAATCGGTTAATGCGTCTCTATTGTAACTCAAAAGCCCACAACGCCCCATTTAACCAATCAATGTATTCAGGAACAAGTGTTGTGTACAGTTGTGCTTCGTACCTACCTTCTTGTTCATTAAAAAGAATATTATCACTTTCGTATTCGATTAACAACTCTTTAACTTTATCCAGTTTCTCAAACTCTTGTCTACTCACCTTTCTCTCCTTTATAATATCTTCGTTCACCGAAGAAACTAAAAACATACAATACACCTAAAAACACACTAACTGTAATCAGCACTTGTAAAAAGAATATCACAAGTGTAGGAATTAAGAAAGCAATTCCTGTAATGATTAGTAGTGTAACGATAAAACGTAGAATATAATCTACCATTCTTTAATCTCCTGTGTCAATAACGATACCATAAATACTCACCACTAACATCTGATTTTCGTTTAAACACGTAACCGTGACAACGAATATATTGGAAGTCCCATTTGTTTGAGAACCAACTGCCCTCTACATAAGTGCTTGGTAAATGAAAATTAATTTGTCTGTGGTAGAACCATTCAGGATCAAACCAGTAATACATTTTCAATAAGGTTAACCACCAAAAGTAAGGACTCTCAACTCTCTTATACTCTTTCCAAAACTTATAACAATCTTTAAGGAATTGTTTTCGTGTTATAGAATCTTCACGTTTCTTAATCTTGGCTAGAGTACGTTTGTGTTTCTCTTGTTCAACAATATCTTTAATTTCCACTGTACTCTACCACCATATTATTAGTTATAATGCCTTTCAAAGAACTTCCCTGTGTGCTGTATAAAATATTTAAAAACAAAATAAATTCATCTTCGACACGTTCTTGTTTATATACCCAGCCATATTCCTCGTCCTTAACTTTATCTGCAAGGAAATGGTAATCAGGATTCCAGCAATCTATCTGAAGATGCTCGAATACAATAACAACCTCATTATTAAATTTTAATTCGCTTCTATCTAACATAATAACCTCTAAACATAAAAATAGGGATGCATAGATTTTACCCCACACATCCCTATAGTGTCAACAATTATTGTAAATTATCAGCTAGGAAGAATTTTCTTCTTCGGCTTCTTAGTTAGAGCATCCTCTTGTTCCTTTTGGAAAGCTTCTAATTCAGCTTCAAACTTCTTTTGTTGAAAGTCTGTGAAGTTTTCAAGTCGTTCGCCCAACTCGTCAGCATCGAAATAGTAATCTTGCCCTTTAAGTACGTTATCAATTTCTTGCTCTGTTAATAAACCCTCATAAGCATCACGAATCATCTTATGAACACGTTTACGATCAAACATAATTGAAGCGTAGTTTTCATGCTCCTTCCCGATCGTACCAGACGAGGCGGTGTGTACGAAAAATTCAGCTCGTGGAGAAATTGAGTATGTGTGACAATTTAGAAAGATGATCGTAGATGCGCTACCACATAAACTTTCAATATGTCCATGCACACGGGCTTGTGTATTCTGAATTGCATTGATGATTACATCTGCTGTCCCTAACAAACCTCCACCTGAATGAATACGAATAATAAACTCATCGTCAGGTGAAGCATAATTCAGAGCATCAATCAAGTCAAAGTAGTCATCAACTTCGGTAATTTCACCAAACAACTTATAGTCGTAAGTATTGAACGTTGTTTCCTTAACTTGTAAACGACTAGGTTTGTCTAATGGGAAAATCGGTAACACATCAAAATCTGAATCTGAATCTGAATTGTTTGTCGTTTTACCAACCTTACCTAAAGTTTTATGTTTCATTTATTTCTCCTTATTTAAATTTAGACACTAACACAGCAATCGTTACTTCATCACTGTACTTATCATTAATTAAACTTCGTACAGTTTCAAGCGAATCTTGACTAAAGTGTTCACGCAATGTCTCATCTTCAAATAACTGACTTAGTTGTTCAATCAAATCTTGAGCTTCTTTGAAATCATCTTCTGTTAGCACACTAACAACATCTATAAATTTTTGCTGTGTAATCATTTTAAAATCTCCTTAGTTTGAATAAATTTCCGTAACACGTTTACTAATTGCTCCACGTTTGTTTTCATTAGTTGTTAATTCAACATACTTGAACAAAGGTTCAACAGAATAACGTCCTTTTTCATCAACCTCTGTAACCCGTTTTAACAAATCAGTAAAACCATCATCACGCTTTTTCACAGAGTAACGTTGCAACGAATCACCTAGTAGAAGAAGCTTACAACTGTCATCAACACGTTCCATAAGAAGCTTCAGTGTGTTTGGTGAGTACGTTTGACATTCATCTAAGATTACAACTGCATCTGAGATTGTAGCACCAAGTAGGAAGTTAGGAATTTTGAATTGAATGTTTCCGTTCTTCTCGTCACTCTCAAGTTTTCCTTTGTTCATAAAGTCTAAGAATACCCCACGCATTGAATCAAAGTGAGGTTCTAACTTACTTCCTTCGTTTCCAGTGAGGAAGCCGATTTGGTCATCCCCTGCTTCTGTAGGATTCTTAACAAATACAATCTTACGATAACCTTTACCAAGTAAGTTTAAAGCTTTCCATACAACAGTGGTTGTTTTACCACAACCTGATGGAGCTTGAACACCCACCCAATCATATTGATCAATAGCATCCACAATATCTTGCTGACGACCACTTGGTTTGAACCACGCTAAGTTGTATTTTTCATTACTTGACTTTGCATTTTCAACCTCCTGTACAATACCACGAAACTCACGATCCTGATGTTTATCTTGTCGTCCTTTACGATGAGTTTTGCTATACCGTTGCGCTGAATTTGACATATTACATTCTCCTACACCCTGTTAAATTAAATTGTTATGCACTACCTAAGATTTTAAAGTAACACTAAACTTAACACACCTAAATACGATTAGCAATAGGTGTGTAAGGTAATTTTAATTAAAATCTACACCAAGTTTAGTTAACTCTTCCTCGAACTGAGACTTCTTCACATAATACAAAGAGGCGCACTCTGACATTCCAACTTCTTTCAGGAATGGGAAGTGCTCGATATTCTTCATGTAGTGATAATACATATCGTCCCAACCATAGTCATCAAAAACTGTTTCTTCAAAAGTTACGTAATAATTATACGCAGACAGAAGCCAGTCTTTGTAATTAATCTTCAACACCTCTAAAGGTAATACAAACTTTTCCACTTTACTCTCCTTATGTTGTTTTCTTCGTTGGTGTTCGTTTTACTGCTGTTTTAACCGTATTTGTAGTTTCAGAAACGTCTGTACCACCTACACCCTTAACATCGTCAGAATCGTCTCTTAGAGCTGTTTCCTGTGATGTTTGAGTTTCTGGTTCAGGTAAGTTCATGTGAGTACCGTCTAAGCTGATGTAATGACTTGTTAGAGGTACTAAGATTGCTTGATATGTAGAACCCATCCCACCAGTCGGACAATGACTGTTTAACATTGATGGTGTAAACCCCTTTGAACCAAGATAAGCAATTTCAAATGTAAACTCAGGTAAGCTGTAAGCTGTTACTGTAATACTACCATCGTGATTTAGATTTTGTGACATGTTTAATTTTCCTCTTAGTTAAATTTATTTAAGAAATACAAAGTCTCCTAACTCTTTACGTTTCTTACTATATGTTTAGATTTTAACACGACATATTAATATTTGCAACACCTAAACCACATAATTTTAAGAAATAAATATTGTCATATTTTACACACACTTAGGTCATTGTTACAAATCTCTTAGTCTTTTAGGGGTTGACAAGATTAAATTCGTAAACTAGTATAGAAATTAGGGGCAAGGGGTTAAGTTATATATTTATCTAGTTTAAATAATATCACTATATTGAATACATGAGCTATCTAGGATTCAAGAGCTTTTAAAGATATATATATATATATTAATATACTTAATTAAATATAATACTTAATATATACTATAAGAATACTTTAAGTAATACATACAGTATTAGATATATAAATAATAATCATATAAGAGATATAACTAAATACATAAACCTAATAAGATACTTGTTCTTGGTGTTTAACCCGTTCTGTTGTGTTATGTGTACACATCTGTCTGAGGTGTTGCTCTTAGACAAGAATGAGTATTTAACCTAAATCTTTTGTGTTTGGTGCTAATCTTATATAGATTCATCTTGTTTTGGTGTAAATTTAATAAGAATTTATACAAATTTTGATATATTTATGTGTTTTGATTGTTTTCTGTGCTAAAGAGGGGTTGACAAAATTGAGATCATGAACGATAATGTTAATTATACCCACAAGAAAACATGCATTACTTTTTGTGTTTGGTTAAGGTGCTAAAACGAAGTTCTCCTACTTCCTTCTTAGCTGTGGAGAACCACCTCCACACCGAATATCTCCTACGTGGACACTCGTCATTCAAAGAGTCATCTCCTTCTCTTTGGTTGTTGCTAGGTGTGCTAGATAATCCTAACTAGCATTTAATGCGGAAACCAAGATGGTGTAGTGAAGTAAACGACTAGTTAAGTTTATGAATCGAGAGTCAGAGCATATCTGATAATTCCGTTCCAAATTAAACAACACCAAACAAGCTTAGAACGATAGGGATTCCTGTTAGTGCTGTATCGGGATGTTTATTAACATGGCTTCGGTAGATGCTCAAACTGTTTGGTTACTTTAATAGGTGTTCCACTACCTTCACACTAAACTACAACTCTAGCGTTAAGTACAGAGAAGAACGTGTTTAGATAGTAAAATGTGGATTGAAAAAGTTAAACAAATCTGTGACATATTGTTTGTTTGGATTTAATTGTTTAGCTTATGGTGTTATGACCTTCCACCGTACACAAAGGTCATCTAATTTTAAAGATATGAGATAACAGCTTTGATCTAATGCACGCACTAGATAAGGTGTTGTTTTGTATAGAGCGAGTGATACTCCTCAGTTCCTAGAGTGATGGTAGTCTTGACTTTTGGCTCTAGTTGTTCACGTAAATCGCTGAATACGTTTCGACAAGACGTTCATATTTGTGTTGTGTGCTGATAGGTAAGCTATCAATTTTATTGAGAAGTAATTGGTCAGAGAGTACCCTTTCAGTTGTTTAAAGACTTACCCATGCGCGTGTTAGTTTAGACTGTCTGTGTAACTATTTGCAATGTCGTTACAGATTACTTCATCAATAAGATTTAAACCAGTTATTCAACACTTAGCAAGTGGATTTGGCAGTTAGAGCAACTACGCCTTAGTTAAAAGCTTTAGACGAGTATCGTAATGCGTCAGTAATGGTTAGGTGTTGAATATATAATAATAACAAATTAGGATAATAATTATATGTCAGGACGTTGCCAGTGTTGTAACAGGATTTTACTTCGACCAACAGGAACTCGTACTCTAAGTGACGGGATGAAAGTTGAAGAGACATTCTGTAATGTGTGTAGAAATGAAGTTAATCAAATCTTACGAGATACAGAATATAATAAGAATACAAAGTTTGATGGAATTATAGAACAGCAAATGTTTTATGGGTGCGTCACTCCTCAGAAGAACCCCATCTATTAGATTGAAGCAGGTGTTTCCAAGGACATAACCTGTGTAGATTCTTCACGATACTTGGACTTATCGGATGAAGAGCCTTCTTATCAATCGTAAGACGATCTATGCATGTGTTCACCGTTATCCTCGCACATGACATACCAAAAGGACGAATCTGTTGGGTGTAAACAGAGGTAGGAGGAAGTCTTAGAGACTATTGATGACCCATCAGCGTAAACATTCGTGGTTACGTTTTGTTAGCTAAATCAACGTTCGACCTGCTTGATAATCTAGTTTTATAACAAGAAAGAAAATAACAATAAATAAGAGCTTAGCAATTAAGTTCAATAAACACCCTTATCGGGTTGTTGTGGAGAGGAAAGCTGTGTATGAGCTTTCGGTGTTAAAGCAGGATAGTGTGGCTATTAACACAACATATATTAAATAAAATAATAACAAGGTGATAAGATGGCTGCTCAGACATTTGTATTAACAACAACTCCAACACTTATTGCAGATGGTACAAAGGCTGCTTACATTCAAGAAATCATTGGAAGTGGTACACGCTTCACTCAATCAGATACTTCTCCAAATACCTCAACAACACCTTATTGCACAATCATTAAGAATGATTTATCAATTTCAGCAGGGTTTAAGTTGTGGGCTTGGTCTTCAACAGCATCAAACATTACAGTAACAGTTCTAACATCTGAATACTAATTTAAAATAAAGAATAAGAAATATAATAAGGATAATGTAATGATTTCAAATAGTGGAACTACTTCACTTGGTTTGTACGATTTTAAACGTCAGATTGATGCTTTTGGTGGCGTTGATTACTTCCGTCCAACTTTAGCTGGTGGATATTTACCAAATGCTCGTGTGATGCTAAATAATGGTGATATTGTTAAGAATGATACGAACGGTAATTTGACTAATGATCCGAATGTGGATATGACAGGGTGGGTAAAAACCAACTCAGCAGGTCAGATTTTTGATGAAAGCGGATTGAGTCAGCAAGAAATTAATGATTCTCGTGTTAAAACGGTGGGAACTACACTCGATCTTTTTATGCTTACAGGCAAGAAGAATGGAGACATTTACCTAACTCAAGATACCCTGACATTTTACGAGTACATAGATGATAAGCTTGTGGTTAAGGACAAGCGAGTTGTTCTTTCGGAGGATTACCCTAGATTTGATGGTGAAACAGATGATACTGCTAGAATGAAGCGAATGGCTTTAGCCATTCAAAGGTTTGATAAAACCCCATCTCTTTCAGGGTATCCGTCTGTCCCACAAACAGAAGTTGTTTTATCATCGGGTGAGTATATTCTTAGCGACACTATTCAATTCCCCCCATTTGTTACGGTTAAATCTGACGGTAAAGCTACTGTACATATGCAAGATTCGACTAAAAACGTATTTAGTTTTATTAATACATATACAAATGTGGTGTACGGTATTGTATTTCACGGTGGGAAGCATCATGTTTATTTTGAAAACCCCAACTCTGATGCCACTGTTATATTTTTAGATATGTGTGAACACCACTCATCTAGCGATTATGCAATTATGACTCACGGTACAACAAGTGTCGAAGATACACACTTAAGCGCATTACTTGTTGTTAGCAGAGCAAAGTTCTTAAAGTGTAAAAAAGCCTTATATAATGTATGCGATAAAGCGATATTGGATAAAAGCTGGCTTTACCCCCATTATGAAAATTTCACAGAAAATACAGCGTGGATTACAAATCATGCTGGACATCTCCACCTAACAGACAATCTAGGCGTGCCTGTTATGGGTGGTGCAAACTGGGGCGGTGTTCCAAGAAAGAACGGTGCTCGTTGGATTGATAATTACGGTTCCCTAGTGTGTGACGGCACACGCTTCGGTATGGAAGCTGATGGTATGGTTATTGTCCATTCATACGGTGGTTTGGAAAGTAGTGACAACATGGGGTCATCTATTATTCTAAAAAACTGTCAAACTAGTGCAGGTATATCTTGGGTGGAAGGTGGTAATAATATTGGCGTTGTTAAAATCATGGATAAATTTCCACGTCAAATTGTTATTGAGGATAACAATTATCAACTAGGATGTCCTGCTTTAATTGTTAATGATAAAGCAAACACGCTGGCTTACTTGCAGTCATTTAATACTAACAACAGAATTGACAGAAAACTTAGCATCACGATCAATCGCAACATGGTTTGGGGCGAAAATGAAATGTTCCAAGATTACCCCGCTTGGTTGGGGCAATGGGTGAATAGGGGTACTGTTGATCCAACACTATCACCTGTAAAGCACCTAAACATTTCAAATTCAGGGAAAGTGACCGATTTCACATACCCAGTTCCTTACACGTCATCATCTTTAACTTATCTTGTATGTGTATCAGGAAATCCTAATTCAGGTGGTAGTTTTATGTATCGGCTATCAAAAACATTTCTTTTAAATATGGGCACAGGGTATAACGGCTCTAAAGTTGTTAACTATCTTTCTATGGCTGAGATTGATCAAGGAGTCATTCCTGCTGGTGTTGATGCAACTGGTAATATTTCAATAGATGTAAAATTCTCAGCAACAGGGAACAAGGTTTCTGATGCCGCCTATTGGGTAGATAGGGATTTTGTTTTGACTGTTTCAGGTGTGGACAATACAACCGTTAATATAACCCCGTTAAATATCGGATTATTCCAATTTGGTACAACTCAAACATAACACAAACCCCCGAAGGGGTTTTTTATTTTACGCTAAAAATGCTATCATCATTAAAACTGATATAGGTGTTTTAAATTGAAAGTAATCAAATCAATTAAACAAGCAACCATGCAGGCTTTGTCTGTATTCGTGTCAATACCTACTGTCACATGGGCAGGAATGAAAGTAGATAGCCACTTCTGATTGACCAGTCTATGATTGTTAAAATCATTATATTGTCCTTGGTTTCGCTTTGTAACAGTGCTCACTTTTAGTATGGAGTAAATTATGCCATTTAAACCAAATGATCCAAAAATCAATCGTAACGGAAGACCCCAAGCTAAGGATTTGGTTAACCCCAAATCCCTTAGTGGAACAGAGTATCGAGAGAAAGAGTTTAAACAAATTCTTCGTAGATTAAAACCATTAAACAACAAAGCACTTAAAGTGTTTACCGATATGCTTGAAGATGAAAAAACAACAGAAGCTACTAAAGTTAAAGTTGCAGTATTCATTATGAAAACGTATCAAGACATGATAGATGATTTGTATAAACCGGTAAACGGTGGGGGTTCAGATGTTGATGATCAAGATGATAAGTCTGATTCAACTCCGTTAATTTCTTTTAAAGTTTTAGAGGGTGGGGCTAAGTAAGCTCCCCTTTATTTTGTAGGTAAGCAATGCAAGAAGAAAAACAAAGAGATGTAATTGCTCCTGCCAGTAAACCACAAGAGTTATTCATTAACTCTGAGGCAGATATTACTATTGCCAGTGGTAGTGCTGGTAGTAGTAAATCATATTCTATTTTATTAAGATGGTTACGGTTTATTAATTGCCCTTATTCAAGGGGTGTAATCTTCCGTAGAACATCTACACAGCTACTACAACAAGGTGGTCTTTGGGATGATGCTATTGCGTTATACAGTAGGATTGACCCTAACTTAAAGATTAAGATTAAAGATCGCAAATTGATCTTCTCTACAGGAGCTTCTTTACAGTTTTCTCACTACGAGAACGAAGCAGCTAAAGAGAAGTTTAAAGGTCTACAAGCTGATTATATTGCTTTCGATGAAGCAACAGAATTTACAGAAGAGATGATTACATACCTCTTATCTCGTAACCGTAACTCAGGTGTTGTTGGTTATCATAAATCAACTATGTGTATGGCCACAAACCCTCACTGTGATTCTTTCTTGAAAGATTGGATATGGTGGTGGTTAGACCCTGATACTGGTATTCCTGATCTTGAGAAGCGTGGAGTGACACGTTACTTCGTTAAACTGCGTGATGGTGGTTTTGATTGGTATGATTCAAGAGAAGAAGCTGAAGTAGTCTACGGAACAGCTAAAGACAATGGCGTTAAGTCAATGTGTGTTATTGGTAGTACGATCTACGATAACCCTTACATCGACCCATCATACATTTCAAGTTTAAAAGCATTGTCTCGCGTAGAGCAAGATCGATTACTGTTTGGTAGTTGGACAGCTCGTGAAGAATCTTCAGGATACTTTAAACAAGAGTGGTTGAACAAACCACTAATCATGCCTCCTGCATCTATTATCAAAGTACGTGCTTGGGACTTAGCTGCAACCAAACCGAGTGAGTCTAACAAGAACCCTGACTGGACTGCTGGTGTACTTATGTCAAAAGACAAAGAGAAGATGTACACCATTGAGCATGTTAGTAGATTTCGTGATGGTTTTAGAGGTGTAGAGAAGAAGATCATCGAACAAGCAGAAGAAGATGGTAGAGACGTTATTATTCTGCTTCCTATGGATGTCGGTTCGTCTGCTCAGAGTTATGCCAAAGGATTTCAAGGTGAATTAGCTGACTTAGGATTTACTGTTAAATTAATCAAACCTAAAGTAGATAAGGTGACACGTTTCGGGCCTTTCGCAGCAATCGCTGAAGCACAGAAAGTTAGATACGTTGAAGGCGCTTGGAACAAACCTTACTTCGATGAACTAGAATCTTTTGATGGTAGTCGAAGAACCAAAAGGGATCAAGTCGATGCAACCTCTGATGCGTATAACTATCTACGAGTTAGTTTAGTATTACCTTCAATTAGTCTTACATCGTTTACACAATCAAACCCATTCTCAAGAGATTTTTAATGCAAGGAACAAAACATGAGTGAACAAGTGGATGTTACCAAAGCATCTAAAGAATCTTTAAGGTTTACAATTGAGCAATTAGGTTATACTGGTTTAAAAGTAAATGGTGGACAGATCAACGAAGAAATTAAACGAGAGTTACAATTTCCTCAAAGTATTCTAACTTATAAACAAATGGGTTATGATTCTACTGTAGTTTCTGCTTTAAACTATTATGAACACATGATGCTTAAAGCTAACGTTGAAGTTAAACCACATCCTAAAGCAAATGAACAAGAGCAAGAATATGCTCAGTTCTTCAAAGAATGCTTAGATGATATGGATAACCAATCTTGGCAAGACTTTGTTCAAGAAGTTGCAAGTATGAACCAATATGGTTTCTGTGTTAATGAGATTGTACTTCGTAAACGCCTCTACTCAAAAGGTAGTAAGTATAACGATGGTAAGGTTGGTATTCGTAAACTACCAATTCGTTCTCAAGACAGTATTTCTAAGTGGAATTACGATGATGAACAAAACTTAATTGGTTTAACACAAACAGTAGCTAAGACAGGTAAACGTGGACAAGTATTACTTTCATCTAAAGGTGAAGAAATTACAATTCCTCGTAACAAGTTCTTATTGTTTCGTCTAGGTAAGAAGAAAGACTCCCCTGTTGGTGATTCTCCATTGAAAGGTTGTTACTACCCGTGGAAGTATAAGAACGCTGTAGAAGAGCTTGAAAACTGTGGTTTGCAACGTGATTTAAGTGGAGTACCTATTGCATGGATTCCTCCTCAAGTTATGGCAGAAGATGCTGATGAATCTACGAAAGCTCAATACCAAGAGTGGAAGAACATTGTTCGTAATATTCAACAGAACCAACAATCAGGTATGGTACTACCTCTAGCTTATGATGAGAACACTAAACAGCCTTTGTTCAAGTTTGAATTATTAAAGAATGAAGGTGGTAAAGCTTATGACACATCAAGTATTAAACAGTATTACAGCAATGCTATCTTAACAGCTTTAAGTGCAGATCTTTTAGTCATGGGGCAAGGTAGCACAGGTAGTTATGCTTTAGGTAACATCAAGAATAGCTTATCAGCTATTGCTATTGAAGCTAAGTTGAAAGAGATTTGTAACGTAATCAATCAGCATTTGATCCCTATGATTGGTCGAATGAACGGTTGGGATTTAACTCGTTTACCTTACATTGAGTTTGATGATCTTGAATCTGTTTCACTAGAGGATACCTCAAAATTCCTTCAACGTGTTGGTAGTATTGGTATCTTACCTAAGACACTTCCTGTTGTTAACCGTGTACTTAATTTACTTGGTTTAGATTCCTTGCCTGAAGATACAGACTTAGATGAAATCTTAACAGATAATACAAGTAAGGCTGGACAAGAGTTAGATAATCCTTTAGAGGGAAGTCGTAGAACAGCTACTACAGGTAACGATAACGACAACAACTTGGATAATGCGGGGTAACTTACCTTTGCTAAACAATAAACAAAAGTAATGATAAAAGCTTATATTTATAAAAATATTTAATTAAAGTATTTACAAATAAAATTCTTGGTTATATAATACAGCTATGAGCAACACAGATTGCCATACAAGATAAATATAAGCTTACTCAAAACTAAAACAATAAGGGTAAGTATATGCGTCCTAAGAAGACAAACATTCCAATCATTAAACAAGCAAACGAAGAATTAAAACAAGCAACATTCCTTGTACTCTCTCCTGATGAAGTTGATCTGCACGGTGATGTATATGATGCTAACGAAGTACGTAAAGCCTGCCACAACTTCAACACATATTGTCGTAAAGCAAACCTCCTACACTTAACAGAAACAGACACATTCTCTATCGCTGAAAGTTATATTGCCCCTGTAGAGATGAAGATGGGTGAGACAATTATCAAAGCAGGAAGTTGGGTATCAGTTCTTCAGTTTAATGATACTGATAACTCTGTTTGGGATGAAGTTAAAGCTGGAAATTACTGTGGCGTAAGCATAGGTGCAACAGCACAAGCAGAAGAATTAGATGAAGAATAATCTTATTGTCCAGACAGAAGATAAAAAACATTACTGCAAACAACACCGAGAAAATAAAGAGTTCTCTTACTATGTGTATGCTCATCGAAGAATTTCAGACAACAAAGTCTTTTACGTAGGAAAAGGTTGCAGGAATAGAGCATGGGTCTTAACTGGTAGAAACTCATACTGGGAGCGAGTTGCTGAAAAACATGGTTGCTATGTAGACATCATATTTGACAACCTAACAGATGACGAGGCTTATGAGTTAGAGTACTGCACAGTTCAAGAGTTTCAATATTTTCAAGAACCGTTAACGAATCTAACCGATGGTGGTGTTGGTGGTAAAAACCCATCAAAAGAAACTCGATACAAACAATCCATCGCTAAGAAAGGGAAGAAACCTCATAACTACGGAAAACCCTTGCCGAGCGTTGCGATGGAGTTTAGCGGAAATGCTGATCTTAAAACATACTCTTTCATTCACAGTAATGGAGACACTTTCACTGGGACTAGATACGAGCTTGTTAGAAAATTTGAACTTAAACTCGACATGATTGGTAAGTTGTTCTACAGCGAAAAGAATAGAAGAAATCGGATATACGGATGGAGCTTATTAAATGAGTGAACAAAGAAAGGCAAAAAGACGTTTGTCTGACATAAATTTTGAAAAGGATGGGTCGCATCTTGCGTTAGTACATAAGGTTCAGGGGGGAGCAGCTTCAGGCTACTCGACACTTGTAATGAAAGCTACCGACAAATACTCAGAAGAGTTTATCAAGAAAGCATCTCAAGTTAAAGTTACATTATCTTTACCTGACTTCTTAGAGAAGTTCTTCCATGTTTGGGGTGAAGATGCAGAGCTACTGGCTACTATGTTTGGATATGAGCCAAGTGAAGATGAAAGTGATGATGAATACTCTACTCAAAGCTTTTGGTCTTGGTATCGTGAAAAAGCAATGGAACACGGTGCTGTAGATAGTTGGGGTGATCCTATAACTCGACCAACAAGTCAAGATCGTAAAGATTGGATCGAAGACCAACTACAAGGTATTGAGATTCTTAAATCTGCTACGTTATCTAAAGGCAGTGCAGATTTTATTAGTTCTCTATCAGAAGAACAATATTTAGGTCTTTTAAAAGATCAACAGTTTATTGAAAAGTCTTTCAAATTAAAAGAAACATCTAATGATGTAGTTATTAAAAGTGGCGGTAAGCCTGAACAAGGTTCAAAACCTAAACAAACTAAGGCTTCTAAAGCCGACACACAGGAAAATAAAATGGAAACAATTGAAAAATCTCAGTATGACGCTAAAGAAGTAGAACTTCAAAAAGCTCTAGCTGATATTCAAAAAGCTAAAGAAGAAATCGAGTTATTCAAAGCTAAAGAAAAAGAAGCTGTTGAAAAAGCTCGTGAAGCTGAAGTAACTGCTGCTGTAGAAGATGTTGAAGCTTCTGCTAAGTTATTCAAAGCAATTAAAGAATTAGATACTGAAGCGTTTAAAGATGTAGTTGAGGTTGTTAAAGCTCTTGCTTCTAAAGTAGATGAATCAGAAATGTTTAAAGAAAAAGGTTCACCTGAAGCTGGTGAGAAAGTTCAGAAGTCAGCGCTTAAAGCAATGATTGACGCTAAATATAATAAAAACAAGTAATAGAGGATATTAAGATATGACAATTATTGCGACCTCTTCTAAGTTTTATGTGTATTTACACCTTCGTAAAACTGATGGGAAACCTTTTTATGTAGGTAAGGGTTGCAATCGTCGTGCTTATGATTTCCACG
The DNA here is from genome assembly GCA_026541955.2 of Simalia boeleni. Lineage (NCBI taxonomy): Eukaryota > Metazoa > Chordata > Lepidosauria > Squamata > Pythonidae > Simalia > Simalia boeleni. The sequence continues at coordinate 31,856 of JANKYG020517356.1, forward strand.
GGAGAAGTCAATATTGGCAAAGAGTTAAAGATAAACATGGTTGCACTGTTAAAATCGTTTTCTCAGAACTGGAAGAATGCTTAGCTTTCGATATAGAGAAAGAGTTAATAGCCACTTTGAAGAAAGATGGATACAGTTTGTGCAACTTAACTGATGGTGGTGAAGGTGCTTCTGGGTATGTTATGCCAGAAGAGTATCGAAAGGCGTTAAAACATAAAAATAAACATTCTTTAGAGAAAGCTCGACTAGCGAAAAAGAACATGGAATATACCAAAGAAATTAGGTTAAACCTGTCGTTAGCTCAAATCGGGAAAAAGCACACTGAAACTACCAAAAAGAAAATGTCTGAAACACACTATAATAACCCTCCTCACAAAGATAAAAATGTTTACACTTTTTATCATAAAGGTGGAGAAATATTTACTGGCACTCGCATAGAGCTTTGCCGAAAATACGGACTCCTTCCAAAACAGATTAGAAACCTCTTTACGACCAACCCAGCGAAAACTCAAAAAGGTTGGTCTTTAAATAAATTCCAAACGGAGAATTAAATAAAATGATTATTGCTACCGACAAACCACGTTTCTCAGATGTGGTAAAACATGAATATGAACCATCATTAGCTTATACACGTGAAGTTGTAGTTGTTAATGATACAGCTAAGACATTATCTCTTGGTATGCTACTTGGTAAAGTAACTGCTACTGGTAAATATAAAGAATCTGTACAAACTGCTACTGATGGTTCTGAAGCTCCTGTAGCTGTTGTTGTAGGTAAGGACATCTTTGCGTTAGATGTTACTGTTCCAGCAACTACTGATACTAAAGTTCTAGCTATTGTACGAGGCCCTGCTATTGTACGTAAAACTGGTTTAAAACCACACTCAACTTTTAACGATGCAACTAAACTTGCTGCTGCTTATGCTTCTCTTGCAACTGCTTCAATTTTAGCAAACGATTCAATTTAATAAGAATAACGGAGAAATATAAGAATGATTATTCGTGACTATGGTAACGGTTTTAAGGTTACAGATCTAACAGAAGAACTTGTAGATATTCCTAATGAATACGGTTTGATTAACCAACTAGGTATCTTTGAAGTTGAACCAGTAACTCAACATACGGTTACTTTTGAACATTCAAATCGTGTAATTGGTTTGATTTCAGATAAGGTTCGTGGTGAACGTAATAACGTTTCTAAAGACCCTAATCGTGTTATGCGCTCATACGCAATTCCTCACTTCCCTCTTGATGACTACATTACTCCACAAGATGTACAAGGTCAACGAGCTTATGGTGAAGAGCAAGTTGAACGCCTAGCTGCTGTTCAAATGCGTAAACTTGAGACGATTCGTAAGTCTCACGCTATTACCCTTGAAACAGCTCGTGCTAAGATGCTTACTTCTGGTGACATCTATGCTCCAAACGGTACTGTTGTTGGTAACGTATACACTGACTTTGGTGTAACTCGTAAACAAGTTGCCATGGATTTAACCAACGCTGCTACAGACGTTCTTGGTAAGCAACGTGAAATTGTAGATCATATTCAAGACACTATCTTAAATGGTGAAACGCCTAGTGAGATTATTGCTCTTTGTTCACCATCTTACTTTGATGCGTATATCGCTCAAGCTGGTGTTAAAGAAGCGTATAAGTTCTATACATCTACACAAGAACCTTTACGTAACGGTAACTGGACTCAATTCCGTCATGGTGACATCACACTGATTCGTTACAACGGTAAATTTAAAGACCCTGCTGGTAATACAGTAGCGCTTATTCCAGATGGAGACGCATACTACTTCCCACTCGGCACTAGCGATACATTCAAAACTTACTTCTCCCCTGCGAATAAGTTTGACCTAGCTAACACTCTTGGTGAGCAAGCATACGTATTCGTTTACGAAGACGGTAAAGGTTCTAAGATTGAGATTGAATCTGAGTCAAACCTACTTAACTTAATGAAGCGTCCACAAGTGGTCGTTCGTGCAGTTAAAGGCGCTAGTGTTTAATTAGAACACTTAAGTTTTAATACGATGCAACTTCTTCATGAGGTTGCATCAATATTAGAATTACAAGTAATTAGAATTATAAATAAAGGAAATCATAATGGCATTAACATTAGTCCAAGAGGTCAGATTAACCATCGGTTTAATTGGGAATGCTTATGACCTCCTATCTGATGATGAAATCACTCATTACCTAACAAAGAACAATAACAACATTCGTAGAACATGCTTAGATTGTGGTAAGACTGTTTTGTTTATCTTAGCTCAACTAACACACACTAAAGCCGATGTTCTCGAAGAGTGGAGTCATGATTGGTTCAACAACTATTATAAAACTCTACAAATGTACATGAACGATCCTAACTTTAGTTTCGCTATTAACGGTGCAATGCCTTATGCTGGTGGGATTAGTGTAGCAGATATTAGAGCTAACGTAGATAACTCTGACAACTTCGTTGTTAATGTAGATGGTGGTATTCCTACAGATGGTATAGCTTCTTGTTCTACAAACACAAACCAACAAGTATTCAAGAAATTTCCTAATACTTTCTAAGAGTGGTGATTATGGATATGCAATCTAACCGCTTTAAATCAGGAGCTAAAAGACTGATCGATAAGCATGGAAAGACAAGAGTGTATGAAACTGTTGGTGAAGAAGTTTATAACCAAGATACTCAAACAGTAGAAACAACAACGACTCTACATACAATCAAGATGTTTGAAACAGAACCAAAGTACAAAGAAGTTAAATCACCTAACCTTGTAGGTAAGAAATTAACAGCTTATTTGATAGCAACTTGTGATCTTCCTGTAAGACCTAAAGTTGGTGATAAGATTACTGATATGTTCTTAGGTGTAGATGAATCTGTTGAAGTATTAGATTTTACACATTATGAAGGTTTTGGTGAAGTCTGTATGTGGCGTGTTCTTTGTGTGAGCGTGTAATATGGCAACATACAACGGTTCAAAAGGTATCGCTGCATTAAAAGAAAAGATTGCTCTTAAATCAAAACTACTTGTTGGTGAATCTGTTGAAAAGATTACGATAACATTAGTTGATGATAGCCCTTTGGGTGCTCCGTATTACCAGTCTAAGCAAGGTTTAGTTGTCAACGATGTAGGTGACTTTAAGAACTCTTGGAGCGTTGGTTTAGGTAGTATTGACCCAACAGTACGTCCAGCAGATACAGAAGGTACAGCAGCAGTTGTGGATGCTATAACCAAAGGTAAACTATACAACCTACAAGATGAAGTATATATCACAAATAGTAAAGAATATGCACAAATGGTAGAAGAAGGTTGGGAGGATAATCCTGAATACGGTTGGAAAGCGAAAGGTGGTTATCACGTAGTTGGTAATAACAAAGGAACAGCAGTTGCTATCTTAGAAGCTGTAGCACAAAAGGTAAGTAAACTGTGAGGTGTTTAGATGTCACAAAAGAATATTAGAAAAGCCTTTCAAAACAAATTAACTTCAATGCCTTTAGGATTAGGTTCATCTAAAACAGCTTTTGAGAATGTGACATACACTCCTAAAGTTGGTGAAGCTTATCAACGATCTGTTTTAGCTCCAATTACTCCTGAGAACCCTACTCTTGGTGATGGCTATTTCCGTGAAGTAGGTTTTTATCAAGTTGTCTTATCTTACCCTAAAGGCGAAGGTGCGGGACGTATTTCCGATATGGCAGAGCTTGTGCAAGATTATTTTAAAAGAGGAACAACGTTAGTTGAAGGTTCAGATAAAATAATAGTAGATAGGACTCCGCAAATATCTCCTGTCTACATCAACGACAATAGAGCAGAGATTACAATAAGAATTAGATACTATTCAGAGCAGTTTGTTTAAACAACTTAAACCACTCAATTAATAATTCAATCTCTAATTTAAAATAATTTTAACAATTACACAATAATTTTTGGAGTAAATAATGGCAACAGCTTCAGGTATTAATAAAATAGTATCTTACAAGAAAGAGACTGCTTTTGGCGAACTACCATCACCTACAACTGGTGGGCAAACAATTCGCCGAGTATCGTCTACTTTCAACTTAACAAAAGAAACTTATCAATCAGAAGAGATTCGACAAGACTATCAATTAGTTGATATGCGACACGGTGTACGTGCTGTAGAGGGAAGTCTTTCAGGTGAACTTAGTGCTGGTACTTATGCAGATTTCTTAGCTTCTGCTCTAGCTCGTAACTGGACAGCAGCTACTCCATCAGCTTTAGGTAGTACAACTATCGCTTCAGTTGGTGGTACATACACAATCACTCGTACAACTGGTAGTTGGTTAACTGACGCGGTTCGTGTTGGTAGTGTTATTCGTTTAACAGGTTTCGCTACAGCAAACAACAATGCTAACTTACTTGTCATTGCTTTAACAGCAACAGTAGCAACAGTGGTAGCTTTAAACGGTGTAGCACTAACTCCTGAGACAGTAGCTTCTGGTGGTACATTTACAGCAACAGGTAAAACAACTTACGCTCCTACAACTGGTCATACAGACGATTCGTATACATTTGAAGAATGGTATGCTGATATTGGTCAGTCAGAAGTGACTGTTGGTAATAAGGTTAACACTGTTGGTATCGCACTCCCTGCAACTGGTTTAACAACTATTGATCTTGCTTTCATGGGTCAAGATTTAAAACAACGTGGTACATCACAATTCTTCACTTCTCCAACAGCTCAAGGTACTAGCGGTATCTTTGCAGCAGTGAATGGTGCTTTGATTGTAAACGGTGCTCCTGTTGCTCTTGTTACTGGTGCTAACTTTAACATCAACCGTAACATGACTTCTGAAGCAGTGGTTGGTAGTAACATTCGTCCAGAAATCTACGAAGGTCGTATTATTGTAGATGGTGATTTCACTACTCTATTCCAAGATGGTACATTCGCTGGTTACTTTGATGAAGAGACAGAGATTAGTTTAGTTGTTGCGTTGACTGCTAACAGCTTACCCAACTCAGAGTTTATGTCTTTCACTATTCCACGCCTTAAGCTGTCTACTGACACTAAAGATGATGGTGAGAAAGGTATTGTTTCTTCTAACTCATTCCAAGCACTTAAGGGTACTGGAGCAAATGGTTTTGAAGCAACCACTCTAATGATCCAAGATTCTACTCTTGTATAACAAATAACAACAGAGGGGTGAAAGTCCCCTCCTTTGATACTTTTATATTTTATTTATTTTGAGGAAATACAACATGGCTTTTGATATTAAACTAACTAACTTAGCAGAACAAGCTGAAGCTGGTCACGAATTTGAAGTAAAACTTCCTGATGGCAGTTCAACTGACTTCTTCATTACTGTACGTGGTAACTTATCACCTAAGATGAAGAAATATAGTAAAGATTTATTTAATAAAATGCAGATGAAAGAACTGCAAGCTAAACGCCGAGGTAAAGGTGAACAACCTATCGACTTAGATGAAGCTGAACAAACTCTTATTGAATCAGCAGTAGCACGTATCGTTACTTGGAAGGGTTTAGAAGATGATGGTAAGGTTGTTGAACCTACTCCTGAAAACGTTAAACGCATTATGCAAGAACTAGATTGGGTACGTGGACAAGTCTTAGAAGAAAGTGACAATGCTGCAAATTTCATCTAAGCAATATTCTTGATGACTGTATTGAGTATTGCCAATATCAGATTGAACACACTCAGAAAGCATCTGATGGATCAACTGTAAATGAACACTTAGAGGCAGCTAAGGATAACCCTTTCCTTGCCTCAATGGGTGGTCATCAAAAGATATTACAAGAAGCAACAGAAGAACCTCCATTACTTCCAAGTGCTGCTCAATTTGCATGGACGTATTTCTTACGTTTAAATCAAACGAGGCAGTCAGGTGGTTTTGGAGGTTTTTGTGCTATCAGCTACCAAGAAATGTTAGCATTCTTCACCTTAGAAGATGTGTCACCTGAACCTTACGAATTAGAGTTAATTAGGGTGTGGGACAGAATGTGGTTAGAGCACCATAATAAAGAAAAAGAAAACCCAAACAAGAAGAATTAAGATTGTTACGTGAGGAAATATTATGGATTTAGTTCACATTGGTTTTAAGATAACACCTGATGGTTTAAAAGACGCTAATACAGAAGTAAACAAGCTTCTTGATAAAGTTGATCAAGTTGGTACAAAAGGTAAGAAATCTGCTTCTGAGTTTGAGAACAGTCAAAAGAAAGTTCAGGATAGTGTTAAGAAAACTGAAAAGGTGTCAACAAGTGCTTCGGATAAGATGATCCAAAAGCAACAGACACTTAATCAACTTCTACCTTATATGGATAGAAACACTGCCAATCTAGCATCATCTTTTTGGTTGGTAAGTAAAGAAGCTCAGTCGTTTAATAAGTATCTTGATTTGCTTGAAAGTAACAAAGCTATTACCGAACAAAAGAAACAAGTTGAAGGTTTAGCTAAAGAGCAAGCAAAGGCTTCAGCTAGTGAAGAAGTTGCAAGACAGAAGCGTCTTTTAGCAGACCAAAACTATTATCAAAAGGTGCAAGAGCAAGCACGTAAAACAGCAAATAAAGAGCTTGAGAGCTTACAAAAAGCTGAGGCTAGTGCTGAGTCTTTACGTCAAAAGAAACTCTTATCAGAACAAAATTATTATCTACGTGTACAAGAAGAAGCTAAAAAAGCTTCAGCTAAAGAACAAGAAAGCTTAAAGAAGATAGAAGTTGAACAAGAGGCTTTACGTCAAAAGAGACTTCTTTCGGAACAAAACTACTATTTAAAAACTCAAGAAGAAGCTAAGAAAGCTGTTGCTAAAGAAAAAGCTTTACAACAAAAAGCTATTGATGATGCAGAGAAAGCTAGACAGCAATCTTTATTACGTGTTCAAAACAACTACATTAAACAGCAAGAAGCTATAGCTAAAGCACAACAAAAAGCTGTTGACAGACAAGTAGCTTCTCAGAACGCTTTAAATGAATCTAATCAAAAAGCTATTACTCTCGAACAAGCTAAAGCTAAGTATGTATCTCAAGGGTATGGTAAAACAGATTCTACTCGCTTAGCTCGTTTAGAAGTTAGTGGTGCGGATGTAACAACATTAAACAACTACAAGTCTGCCATTGAAGCTACAACAAGAGCTACACAAGCACTAAACCCTGTCGTTGAGAAAGCTACAACAAGTCATAATAAGTTCTTAGATCAAGTTAAGGGTATTGCTATCTATGCTGCTCTATCTGCTGCTATCTATGGTGTTATGACAGCAATGACTAGCTTGACAGTAGCTACAGTACAAATGGCGGATGAATACACAGCTATTCAGAACCGTATGAAGCTGTACATCAGTGATGCAAAAGAACTAAGTAAGGTTAACAAACAATTAGCTCAATTCTCAACAGAGAACAACGTAGGGTTAAGAGAGACAGCAACTCTGTTCTCACGCCTTGCACCATCTATGCAGAAGCTTGGAGCTAACACAGCAGCTATTACAACTGTTGTAGATGCTTTTGGTAAGTCTATGCGTATTGGTGGAGCTACAGCAATGGAAGCTGCATCAGCAACTATTCAGTTCTCGCAAGCAATGGCATCAGGTAAATTAGCTGGTGATGAATTTAGGTCTATCTCAGAAGCATCTCCACGTTTCCTTAAAGCTATTGCTGAAGGTAGTGGTATTGCAGCAGATAAGCTTAAAGAGATGTCCTCTGCTGGTATGTTGACTACACAAGTTATCTCTAAAGCATTATTAAAAGAATATCCTAAACTGATTGAAGAAAACAAGAAGTTAGGTGTAACAATGGAGCAGGGAGCTAACGCTATTAAGACAGGTTTCTTAGTTGCTATTGGTGAGTTTAACGAAGGTGCAGGGATTACTAAAGCTCTTGGTGAAGCTATGCTAGACTTAGCTCAAGGGATGCTTACAGGTGCTCAAAATGCTAGACAATTTGGTAAGGATATAAATGATTGGTTCTCAGCTAATGCAAGCACCATCAATACCGTTGTAGATGCTTTTAAACTTCTAGCTACTGTTATTGCTACTCGATATGTAGCTTCTCTTGTTTTAGCTACTGCTGCTAGTGTAAAACTTACTTATCAAACATCGGCTTTAGCTACTGCAACAACTGCTTCAATGAGGGCTTTTGTTCTAGGTGCTACTGCTGCTACTGCTTTCGGTAGAGCTGCACAAACAGCTTTCGCTTTCATGGGCGGTTGGGCAGGTATTGCTCTAACTGTTGCAGGTGTGGCATCTTCTTACTTATTAATGAGAGATAATGCTGCTCAAGCAAACACAAAACTTGTTGAACAATCTGAATACGCTAATAAAGCTACTTCTGAGTTGAGTAAATTGAATGCTGAACAGAAGAAGAATGCAGGGTTTAAATTAACCTTAGATATTAGTGAAGCAAATGCTAACTTAGAGAAAGCTCAAAGTAGTTATGTTGCATTGGTTCAAGTTATGTCTAAAACATCTTGGACAGGTAGGTTCTCTAAAGAAGTTAATAATGTAGCTAAAGCTGTAAATGAAGGAACAATGTCATTTGATGCAGCTACTCGTAAACTCTTAGAGATGGGTGCAATTAGTGAAGAACAAGCTCAGAAGTTAAACAAGCAAACTGGTATCTACAACGAAGCTGCTAACAGTGCAGGGTTGTTGAGTAAAGCAGCGCAAGCTCTTGGTGTTGATTTTAAACTTGGTGGTAACGAAGCACAAAATGCTACTCCTGCTATTACAAGTCTTAAAGACCAAACAAAGCAATTAGGTGATGAAGCTGTTATCACTGGTAGTAAGTTTAACAAGATGGCAGATGACTTCAAGAAAGCTGCTGCTGATAGTAGAGCTACACTTGCTGTAATGAAACAGTATAACTTGGATGCAGCATTTGCTGAGAAGTTAGTTAAGTCATCACAAGCTCGTTTTAACTCTACACAAGGTAATATTGATTCTACTTTAGAGAAGATCAAAGCTGCTGAGAAGTTATTAAATCGTTTAGATAAGAATGACCCATCAAGAGCTTCTGTTCAAGCTACATTAGATAGAGCTAAGGCTTCGTTGAAGGTTGCACAAGAAGCAGTTAATCTTGGTAAACAAGCGGATATTCGTAACTTAGCCCCATTAGCTCAAGATGCTCAGAACGCTGCTGAAGCTGTTTCTGATCTCACAGCTTCTCGTAAGAAGTCAGAGAAAGATGAAGACAAGTTACTTAATAAATCTAAGAAGATTACAGAAGCTTATCAAGAACAGGTTGAGTATGTAACTCGATTACAAGGTTTGCTTGCTTCAGGATTAAAAGCTGATGCTGCTAAGATTGCTGCTGAGAAAGACTATGCTAAAACTATTGTTGGAACTTCTCTAGCTGTAGATATTGCAGAAGCTAATCGTCAGTTAGCTATTACTGAACATAACATTGCTTTAGAAGAAGAGCAACGAATCTTAGCTGAAACACTTAAGTTAATGAATCGTGGAGCTACTTTAGAGCAAGCTCGCACATTAGCACAAGCTGGTTATTTAGATGATGCTTTAGGTGCGTTGGCTGTTGAGTTCCAAATTGTAAATGAGTTAGAAGCAAAACGTATCTCTCTTATTGATCAAGCAAGAACTCAAAAAGACATTAACTTCTTCTTAGCTCAAGGACTTAATTTAGAACAAGCTATTACAGAAGCTACCTTTGCAAGACTTAAATTCATCTCTGGTGGTTTGTCTGCTGAAAGACAACAAATGAAAGACAAGATCAATGAACAGCAACGTTTGTTGAAAGCTCGTCAAGTTGAACAACAATTCTTAATTGATTTTAATAAACTTGATAAGCAACGTATTTTGTTTGTTAATGCACAAGCTGATAGTTATGCTAAGTTAGCTACAAACATTGCTATTGCAAATAAGCTTGCTTCAAATCCTGACTTAACTCCTGCACAAGCTAGACAATTGGTTGAAGCGGAGGAACTGTTAAGTTTTGAAAAAGATATGGCTTCTCTTAAGATGCAAACTTATATTGCAACTCTTAATGAGAGTGATGCGGTTAAGCAGTTACTAAGCACTTACACAACATTAGATAGTGTACAAATTGGACAATATGATCGTCAACAAAAGATTCTTGCGATCAGTAAAGAGTTATCTGCTGAAGCTGAAAAGCAACGCAATAACCCTCTTGGTGATTTTAGTAACATTAGCTTTGATGTATTTGGTGATATTGGCAATCCGTTTGAAGCTGCATTAAATGGTTTAAACGAGTTCTTTGCAAGAACACAAGAAAGTCGTGGGTTACTTGCTTCGCTTGAGGATGATATTGTTAGTGCTAAACAAGCAGGATTAGATATTACTAATTTAGAATTAGAGAAGAATCAACTCCTGACCAAGCAAGAGCAAGATCGTAGTAAAGCTGTTGATCAAGGTATTACAAATACACTATCTTTAACTAAGTCTATGTTCAATGAAGAGAGTAAAGGTTATAAGGTTGTTAGTAAGTTAGAAAAAGCTTACCAAGCATCTAAGATTGCATTTGCTCTATGGCAGAAGAAAGACGCTATTGCTATGTTAGCTTTAGAGTTAAAAGGTATGTTAACTTCTGCTGCTACATTTGTCACTACTACAGCAACTAAACTTGCTGCTCAGTTAGGATTTAACGTAGCTAAAGGAACAGAAGCAGTATTAACACAAGGTAGTGGCGACCCGTACACAGCATTCCCTCGTATGGCAGCTATGGCTGCTGCTGTAGCTGCATTAGGTGTAGCTATTGGTAGTATCTCTGGTGGTAGTACAGGAAGCTTCACAGCAGCGAATAACGGTACAGGGACAGTGTTTGGTGATTCAGAAGCTCAATCAGCTAGTATTGCTAACTCGATTGATTTGTTATCTGAGAATAGTGATTTAATGCTTCCATTAACTTCCGCAATGTTACGCTCTTTGAGAAACATTGAAAGTAGTATTGGTGGAGTTACTAACTTAATTCTTCGTCAAGAAACAGGACAAGGATTTAATATTACCGAAGGGTTCAATCAGAACTTTATTGGTGGTTTCCTTGAGAAAGCTGGTAATTCTTTCTTTGCTAGTATTGGTGACTTCTTAGGTGTCAACAAAATGCTTGGTGGTTTACTAGGTGGGCTGTTTGGTTCTAAGACTACAGTTCAAGGTCAAGGTTTATTTGGTGGAGCACAAAGCTTAGGTGATATTCTATCAGGTGGTTTCGATTTACAAGAATATATTGATGTTCAAGTGAAGAAGAAAACATTTGGTGTAACAACATCTACTAAGAATAAAACTCAATTTGCTGAAGCTAATAAAGAATTAGAAAAACAGTTTACACTAATCTTTGGTGGATTCTACGATTCTATCCTCTCTGCTACAGACATACTTGGAGCTAACACTGAAGAAGTTAAAACTAAGTTAGAGAATGCTATTATCAACATCGGTAAGATCGATCTCAAAGGTCTAAACGGTGAGCAAATCCAAGAGAAGTTAGAAGCTGTCTTTGGTGCTGCTGCTGATAGTTTAGCTCAACAAGGTTTTGCTGGTTTAGAAGACTTCCAAACTGTAGGTGAAGGTTATTATGAAACCTTAATCAAAGTTGCAACAGGCGTAGAACAAGCTAAATACTTTACAGATCGTTTAAACGTAACAGCTATCGAGTATACAGACATCTTGAATAAACAAGGTGACGTAGCTGCTGAAATTGTCCGTCAATCTGTGTTATTAAACAACAGTACGAAAAACATCAAAGGTGGTTTCTACGACTTAGTTAATTCGTTTGATGGTACTGCTGAAGAGCTTACAGATTTTGTATTAACTTTACGTGACCTACAAGATCAACTGTTTATGACAGGTAAGAGTGGTGATTATCTCACTTCTTCTATGGTTCTTGGTGCTGGTGGTTTAGACAGTTTAGCTAGTGGTTTAGATGCTTACTTTGAAATGTTATCTCCTGCTGAACAAGCTGCTGAGTTGACACGAAGATTGACAAATGAGTTTGCTATCTTTGGTAAGGAATTACCTTCTGATGTAAAAGCATTTAGAAACTTAGTAAGCAGTATTGATATTAGTACAGAAGCTGGTCAAAAGCTTTATGGTCAAATCCTTGCTTTAACTCCTGAGTTCAATGATCTTCAAGATGCTTTAGAAGCTGCTAATAGTGATGTGAATGCTCTTGTACAATCTCTACGTGATTTAGCTGAACAAGCTAGAGCTGCTAGAGGTGAAACAGAACAACCACGTAACCTTGCATACCTACGTAATGAGTTCAATAAAGCCTCTGAGTTAGCCTTACAGGGCGATACGGAAGCTGCTGCTAGACTCGTATCTCTCGGTAAAGACTTGATGTCTATGAGCAAGCTATACGCTGTATCAGGTAGTGATTATGCTAGAGACTTAGCGTTCATTCAAGGTGTTGCTTCTACTGTAGCTGATATGCAAGAATCAGGTTTAGGTACTTCTATTAGTCCTGATCTTAAACCATCTACTACAACAGGAACAACTACCCCGACAGTAGAAACAGTTAATAACTCCACAGATGCTCGTTTAGACGCCTTATCTGAGAAGTTAGAAGCTGGACTATTCGCTATTGCTAAGTTTACACAAAACATAGACTCTCGTACAGAGCGTTGGGATGATGGAAATCGTGTTATGGTTGGTGTTCAACCTGAGAATGGTGATACACCACTTCCTGTTGTTGTTACACCTTAACGTAGTAAACACCATAACGTAGTTACACCGTAATTGTGGAGGGAGGGCTTCGGCTCTCCTTACATGGTAAATAAGCAGAGCACTTTAACATTTGAGGAAATTAGATGAGAGTTATTAAAAGTATAGTGACTACGGACGCTATCCTAACTTCTAGTAACATCCCAGAGGATGAATACCCTGATTGGGTTTCTGGTACAAGTTATACTGCTCTGGACAAAGTTATATATGAACACAAGATTTATGAAAGGATTGTAACAGGGGCAGGGACAACACCTCCTGACCTAGATCAAATTAATTGGTTAGATACTGGTTTCACCAATCGTTATAGAATGTTTGATAATATTATTTCAAGTGTTAGTAGTCGAACAGGCGGTATTGAGTTTACCCTTACACCAAACCAGATTGTAAACGGGATTGCTTTATTAAATGTAAATGCGTCTACCGTTAGAGTTGTGATGACTGATCCTGTGGATGGTGTTGTGTATGACAGAACAAAAGAACTTAGGTCATCTAGTAATGTTACTGACTACTTCTCATATTTCTTTGCACCACTTGTTAATCTTGGTGATTTAGATACAGCGATATTCTTAGATTTACCAAACAAACCTACAGCAACAATAACTGTTTATGTTAGTTCAGGTGCAGCATTAGTAGAAGTCGGTGAAGTAGTATATGGTGTTCAATCTGTTGTAGGTAGAACCAACTATGGCACAGCAATTGGTATTAAATCATACTCCCGCAAAGAAGTGGATGAGTTTGGTAAAGTCACAGTTATTAAACGTAAGAACTCAAAATACGCTGATTATGATGTAGACATTGACAATATAAATCTAGCAAGTGTTCAAAGGTTGTTTGCAGACATTGATTCAATACCTTGTGTGTTTATTGGTAATCCTGAGATGGAAGAGTTGATTGTTTATGGATTCTATAGTGATTTCAAAGCAACTATATCTTTCCCAACAGTTAGTAAGTGTACGTTAAGAGTTGAGGGGTTAATCTAATGCCAGCACCAATAGTAGAAACACTACCAACATCTCCTGCTAGATTGAGTAGACCTAGCAACTTTGTCACAGAATCAGCAGTATTCTTAGAAGCACTGCCTTCGTTTAGAACACAGGTTAATCAGCTAAGTTCGTACATTAACTCTAAAATACCAAACAAATGGAATTTTGGTAAAGTAAACGGAATGAGGGCGTTCCCTGACATATTCCAAACAACATTAACTGACATTGAGTATGTGGGAGATAGTATAGACTTCACAAGCTCTTTGGATGCTCTTTACTCAACTTTAAGTGACTATAGTAATAGAGTTAATTCAGCAGGAAGTTGGTTCGATAACGTAATAAATGAAGTGGGTCAAGCACCTTATGATTTAGATAGAACTCTCATTTCTGGTATTACGTACCCAATGGCAAGGTCTCAAGAGAGAGAATCGTTTAATACAACAGCTACCCTATTTAGTGAAACTTCTGTAAACAACATCAACTCATTATATCAAAGTATGTGGTACACATACAATACAAATTGCGGTAATGAAGATAGCGGTAGCGTTACAGACACAAGTATTATGTTAGTTAGGGAATTAGGTAGCGTTACAGATGAGAACATTGAATATTAATTTTAGAGGAATTTGTTGTGGCTAAACAATTACAATTAAGACGAGGTACAACCTCAGAGACAAGTACCTTTAAGGGTGCAGAAGGTGAAGTTGTTATTGATACAACTAAGAATCAGTTGATTGTCCACGATGGCATTAAGATTGGTGGATTCCCTGTAGCTAGGGAAGTTGATTTAAACAACTTAATGGTTCAGTATTTACCTATGCCTTACCCTAAGAGTACACCACCTGTTGGTCATCTAGTGATGATGGGGCAAACTATCGATCAAGTGACTTACCCTATCTTGTTCTCGTTATATGGTGGTACATTACCAGACATGCGAGGTATGTTTGAACGAGGTTTGGATTTTGGTCGGGGTGTTGATGTTGGGCGCACAGTATTAAGTTTTCAACAAGACGAATTGAAATCCCACAACCACTCAATCCCTGATGTAAACGTGATCGGAGGGGGTGGTAGTATTGGTTTTCAAGGTTCAGGATACCAGTTCTCAGGTAAGAATACTAACCTTTCTGGGGGTGTAGAAACTCGACCTAAGAACATTGCATTTTTATATATTGTGAAGGCGGGATAATTATGTTTTCAGAAAAAACAGCACCAGTGACGTTACATTCTTATGATGAACTTGGAAGGTATAGTTGTTCGTTTGAATACCTTTGGGTGGTTGGTACAGGTATTGCAGCAAACAGCACATTGACCTCTCCACCTCAAGAGCTGCCTAACTTAGAACGAGTTTGGGAAAAAGAAAAATGGGTTTATAAGGAGAATCACTTAGGTAAGGTTGCTTACAGTGTAGAAGATAAATCTAAAATTGTTATTGAACATCTTGGTAATATTCCTTATGGTTACACACTAGATACCCCACAACCTTTCGATACATGGAGTGGTGAGAAGTGGGAAGATCAGCGAACGCATAAAGAAAAGGTTGCTGCGAAAACTAACACTTTAAAACCTCTATCTCGTAAACAATTCAAACTGGTATTACTAGATGTAGGGTTGCTGGATGATTTAGAGTTATCTATTTCTAATATTGAAAACGCATTAGAAAAGAAACGTATTGAGATTGAATATACGGAATCAACAGAGTTTGCACGCACCTCAGAAAGCGTTAAGATAATGTTTGCTTTGATTAATCAAACAGAAGAACAAATCAACGAATTGTGGGAGAAAGCTCTTGCGTTATAATTTTATTATTTTGGGGTGAGGTATGCAAGAGAATTTACACGAATTTTGGAAAGTTGTTTTAGAGTATTGGTTTCTAATTGCAATGCTTGCTAACACTGTAGCAATGTCGATCTTTAGTACAGCAAAGAAGACAGGTAAAGTTGATTGGTTAGAAAGTATAATGTGCGCTTTGTTTGCGTATGGTATTTGGTTCATACTAACTTGGTTAAATTTACCAGAAGGTGTTGGTGTTCTACTAGGTGGTCTGATCGGTTTCAAAGGAACTAACGCTACAAGCAAATGGATCAGTAAAAAACTTGGTATTGATTTAGAAGAAAAAGAATAATAGAGGAATAATCAAATGTCTTGCACAACAAACAATAAACCTTATTTCAAGATTGGTGATTCATTTGATGTCCCTATTCAGATGATTGATACCTTTACGGGCGAAGCTGTTGAAATTACAGTAGGAATGACCTTTACAAGTAATATTGTAAACTTAACAGGAGAGGTTATTGCTTCTCCTACAATTACCCCTTATTCAGATCAAGTTATCAATAAAGGTTACTTACTCCTTAGCGTTCCAACAAGTGTAACATCTACTTGGGAAGCGGGTAAAGTTAAAACTGATATAAAAATGGAAATTAGTGGTTCTGTTAGACACTCTCAAGAGTTCTCATTTTATATTACGGAGGCTATTACACCATGAATTTAGCTTTCAAAGTATACTGGAATAATCCGATTGAGATGTCTACGCAAACATCATTACAACCTTTAGTGTTTGAAGTACCTCTTGGTGCAATGATTGTAGATATTGTTGATATAGATAACTACTATACAAAAGCAGAAACAGAAGCTTACACTGATAGTAAAGTACAACAAACTGTAACTAATGGTGTAACTGATTCAGCGCCAAGTCAAGATGCTGTGTACGATAGGTTACAAGTTAAACAGAACTTACCTACAGGGTATTTGAGTGGTTGGCAATTATCTATTAACGCTTTAGACAATACAAAGTTTGATATATCTACTGGTAGTGGTATTGTAACTGACTTCACAGATTTAACAGGTATACAACCTGAAGTTAAGCAAACCTTATCTCCGTTGTTGAGTTTAACACCTCAGTTTTTATTGACTCACCCTGCAAGTTATATTGCTTTTGATAAAGATTTAAATGTTGTTCAGAAGAGTTCTCCATTTACGAACGAAGATAGACGTACACTAATGATCTTAGGAAGTGTAATTCATTCTAACAATATTAACATTAACGTTACGAATGAAATTAAAGCTCCTATCGTATCACCAACAAATCAGTTACACGATTTCATGTTAGCTATTGGCGCTTTGAATTTGATCGGTAATGAGATTGTTCCTAACGGCGATAACTTATCTATAAACATTACTGCTGGTACAGTATGGAAGATGGGTATTAGTGCAAGTAATCAGTTAAACCCACACCAATTAAACTTTCCATTACGCACAGCTCCACAGTTTACTTATCGTTTACGTAATAGTACAGAGTATCCAGCATCTAGCCTATTAGACCCAACACACTACGATTTAAATGGTGTTAGGACAGTATTAGCTAATAACAACAGATGGTCAATACAACGCTTCTATTTATTTCAATCAGGGTTAGTTAGAGCACAGTATGGTCAAGCTGAATATTCATCATACCAGAATGCTTTGAATGCTTTATTATCCGAACCATTCGCTACAGAACAGAATATTAAAGATAACGGCTTGTTGATTGCTCGTGTAATTATGAAGAAGACTTGTGTTGATTTACAAGCTGATATTTCATTAGGTATTGCATCCATACACATTGCAGACAAGTTCGGTAATACAAATGCTATCTCTGCTGTTACTGCTGCTTCTATTATCGGTGCTTTAGGTTATACACCAGCAAGCACACGTAAAACAGTAAATAACCAAGCTGTTAGTTATACATTACAATTAACAGATGCATCTAACGTAGTACGTACAACAGGAGCAGGAGCTACAAACATTACTGTTCCAAATAGTTCAACAGTTGCTTTTACTCCACAAGATCGGGTTGAGTTGCAATACTACGGTACAGGACAACCAACTGTAGTTCCAGCATCAGGAGTAGCTATTCGAGTAGCTGGTGGAGGTAGTTTAGCTTTAACACCTCAGTATAGTAGAGTTACTCTTGAGTATGTTGGAAGCAATGAATGGTTAATGTTTAAATAATCATATTATAAATTAGAGGAAATTAAAATGACAAATAAAACTTATATTATTACAAATACAGCGGGACATTCTGAGAAAGATAGTGGAGCTGTTACTAAGAAAGACGGTAAGCTGATTAAAGAGGCAGATTTAGCTGTTAAGTTCCGTAACGCTATTCTGCACTACCTACAACAAGATAAGAGCATTATCACTCGCACAGACGGGTACGGTACGACTAATTTGAGTCTTAATGAAGCTGCTAAATTGATTGATGGTGCTGACCTAAGTATTGAATGGCACTTGAATGCATCTAGTAATTCATCCGCTACTGGCGTAGAGACAATTGCTTTACCTAAAGATAAAGTCTTAGCACAGAAGATTTCTGCTGTTGTTGCTGAAGCTTTTGGTTTGAAGTTAAGAGGACAAGGTGGTTGGATAGATCAATCCGAATCTGCTCGTGGTAAATTACTATTTGTTAGTAAAGGTGGATTAATTGGAGAGCTTGGGTTTATCAGTTCAATTAAAGACCTAGAAGCTTTTGAAGCTCGTTACTGGGTTGCGGCTAAAGCTGTAGCAGAAGTAATGATTGACTACGTTAAGAATAAGAAGTAATTGAGAAAGGGAATAACTATGAATGTATTACTTATACTGAGTGCATTGAAGAAAGGATGGAGCTACACAAAAGGGTTCTTAGCTTTAGCTTTGAAATACTGGTACATTGTGGTTATCGCCCTTATGCTTATCATTAACAGTTCTCTTAGAAATGATATTGTTGATTTAAATAAAGAGAAAGATACATTAAATCAGAATATGGTTGCCCTAGTACAGAAACAGAAAACAGACTTACTAGAAGCACAAAAGAAAGCTCAAGAGAAAGAGATTGAGATATTAACTAAACAGAAAGAGGTCGAGGTTAAATACAATGAACAAATCAAAGCTCTTAACAATGATGTTGCTATTGCTCGTAATTCCGCTAACAGCTTGTCAAAGCAACTTGCAGACAACACCGTTAAATTGTCCACAGCTTCCAAAGCAGAAGTTGACACTTACAACGAGTCCCTCTCAATCGTACTCGAAGATAGCACAAGAAAATATCTCGATATGGCAGGAGAAGCTGACGCTAAGAGATTAGCAGAAGAGAGGTGTGTTGGGTTATACAACTCTTTAGTAGATGATAATAAAGAATAACACTTTATAATAATAAAAATAAAAGGAGACTACCCGAAAGTAATCTCCTCAATAGTCTTATGACTAATTCCCTCAAGCTGATAATCGAAAGATTGTCGGCTATTTTTGTACCTCATCAAAACAATCCCCTTACTTATCACGATCTCCTTTACTTGGTTCACCCTTTGGCGGTGGACATAAGTAAGCATATAGCTTTCCACAAACAACAATTAGCCAACCCATTAAATATTCAAATGCACCAAACATCTTTTCCCTCCTCGTTGTTAAAAATTCCTACTTACGATCCAAGAACCACATCAGGAACAAAGCAAAAGCTCCTGCTGCGTTAAACCCGCTTACCCACATACTGAACAGGTTTTGATCCTCTATCCCTGTTACAGCATTCATAACAGATAATAACACGTTTAATAATACTAACCACAATAACATTTATTTTCTCCTTACTTAACCATTATACCAAACTTGATTGATTTGTTCTAAGACATCTAATATCTTAGATTTAATGTCTTTAACTTCTTGTTGGTGTTTATCTAAGTCTACTTCAAACACTTCTTTATCTAAGTTAGTTTTATGTAATAACTTATTCAAGTTGTGTAACTTCTCGTGTAATCGAAGTAGCTTGTATGTTTCATCTACAGTGAACATTACCCCTCCTAAAATAAGTTTTTAATCAATTTAATTTCAACAGGATTTAGTTCGTATTGTTTAGCTACATCTTTAGTGTAGTATTTCAACCAACCACCCTTTGTGTCAAGATATACTCCAAACTCTACAACTTGATAATCAGTAGAATCTTTATTGTAGGAAAACTTCTTATATGAACACCAATCTGTATTCAATACGTAATCTGTTCGTTTCGACAACTTGATTAATTCATCAATAACTTCTAACTTGTTCACTAATTTCTCCTTAGTAGTTTAAGATAAACACAGCATTAGCTCGTTTATCACCTTTGCTCAACTTAATCAATTCCGCATAACAAGTTAAAGATAAGTGAACAGGATCACCTCTGTCAAGCATTTTCATTAGAGAGATTAATTTACTATCTAAAGCACTTTTATATGAGTGCCAGTGAGGTGTGTTCTTACACAACTTATATTCCTTTGTCTTCAATCCAAACCATACAGATTCTACAACATCTTCATACTCATAAGGATATTCTAGCATTGCATTTATACACTGTTTACATAGTTGTATACCATTCTCTTTACTTAACTCAACATAACCTTTCATCATACATCTCCTTAATTTTAGGATGGTTAATCATAGTGTTGTAGAACTCACAAGACATCTTACTGTGAATACCGTTATGAATAATCTCAACCCAACCACCTTCGTCTGTATCAATAAAGTATACGCCATCTCTAGAAATGTCAGGAGGTAATTCTTTTTGCTTTTTGATATGCTCAACAAAAACACCCATTGCTTTTAAGAGGTCATTATCCATCAGTAATTTCCACCATCTGCACCAAAATACTTTGAAGCTTGACTACGTTTCTGTGACAGCACACTTAGTTGCCCTAGTTGATACATTTCATCAAAACCTTTCTTAGCAACTTCTTCAATTTGTGTACTTACTTTCTCAACTCTAATCCGTTCCAACACAAATATGGCATAACCAAAAGCAATGCATTTATCTGCGAAATCACCGTTAGAATCTAATTCTGTGTTTAAATTGATCTTTAAACTTTCTTGAACTACTTTCAACAACTCAAGATATTGTGGGTAATGTTTTCTATCTAGTTCTGTTTTGTTCATCAATCCTCTCCTAATAATTCCATCCAAAGGTGTAAACCATCTCTCATCTCCTCAATAGCTAATAAAGTCTGTACAGGGCTAAGAGCATGATATTGGTGTTCTAACATCTCTAAATGTGTTTGAAAAATTAGTTGATCAATAGTTACGTAATGTCCTACATGAATTTCCTTTTGTGTACAATTATCATATAAATGAACAGTGAATGGGTAGTGTTGTTCCTTGTTGTAAAACACTTGTGCTGTGTAATCTAATAACTTAAATGTTTTCATGTTATTTCCCCTTAACAACTCTTAGAATGTCAACAACACCAACAAGGCACAGGTCAACAATCAGGAATAATAAGAATGTTGCAACAACACCTTGCATACCAAATTTAAATCCAAACACAATCAATGTTACAGTTTGAATAGTTAAAATAATTAAAGTTAGAATAAAAGCTTGTAAGTTAGTCATATTAAGCACCTCGCTCAACAAACTCTAAAGCTTGGACAACTTTATAAATGTCTGCTTTATATTTGCTATCAACCACACATTGTTGGGTCAATGCGTCTCTTGCGTATTCTAATTTATCAAACCTGTAGGCACTTGTAAAGAATTGGGTAAACTTCCACTCTTTAACTCTTTCGTGGTAGAATAGGAATTCATCTTCATCATTACGTGTTTTAATTACATATTGTTCTTTCATATCAATCTCCAAATACAGATTTTAAGTGTTCATATAATTGCTTACCTTGTTCTAAATCCAGTAAGACCTCATCTTCACCTTGCTTGATTAAAGTATCTCCTGTACCACGATAACAACTTAATAACACTTCATCGTATTGAATAACACCATGAGTACATTGTTCAACTACTTCATCAATTGTTACTTCTAGATTAAGCTTCATAATAGTTTCCTAATTAAATCTTCGATAACAGTGATACTACTTCACCTTACATCTTCATGTCAACACGTTTAATAAATATTTATTGCAGACAATAAAAAAAGAGACAACCCGAAAGTCATCCCTTTTGTTTAATTACTTACTATACTTTGTTGCAAGAACTTCTTTCAGTTCAACTAGACCACCAAGATATTTACCATCTTTCAAGATTAGTGGGAATGATCGGTGAGCTTTGTTAAAACTACTAAATTCACCTAAGTCATAATCTTTACCGAACTGTTTATACTCAAACTCATGTCCTTTAGCTGTCAATAGTGCTTTTGCTTGGTCACACGAATCACACGATAATTTACCATATACTGTATACATCTTAATTTCCTCTTAACTTATTCACAACTACTACAAACTGGTTCAAAACTTGTTTTAATACTAGCATCACGTAAACCTGTATGGTAGTACAAACTAACAATGTTAGGCTTAGCATAAGCGTAGAAATAAATCTTACTAATGTCCTTCCCTGTAGCGTTAGCGATAAACAAGTTACAACTTTGTGCCTGACAAATAAACTTCTGTCGGTAGTCAACTAAGTCAATGTGGTCATACATATTAATCTCAAAAGCTGTACGAAACACTGCTTTCTCGTCTTCCGTAAATTCAGGTCGATGTTGAATACTTCCCTTATGTCCACTAATATCACTTAATAGTTTCTTAGTTTCCAAGTCATCTTCACTTACATACAGTCCTTTCTCTTTCAATAAGGACAAGAATGACGGGTCAATACGAACAACTTCACCAGATGGTGTAGATTGTGTAAACACAAATGCTGGTTGAGGGTTAATACCTTCTGAAACACCACCTAAAATTAATGCTGTACTCTTGGTAGGGGCGATAGCTGTTAAATGTGTATTTCGCATTCCTGTACCCTTACACCACTCAGGTTCTCCGTAGATTGTAGCTAACCATTTAGAAGCTTGTGTAGCCTCATCTTCCATTGTCGAATATATCTCATGGTTTAATAGTTTACTTTCCATACTTCCGTAAACGATATTGTTGTCTAGTAAAAGTGTATGAAATGCCATAGTACCTAAACCAAGAGCACGTCCTTTCTCAGTAAATCGGATAGCTTTTTCAATACCTTTCAAATCCTTAGCTTTACGGATGAAGTCTTCACAAACACAGTCTAAGAGCACGGTACAGACAAATGACAACATTGGAGGTCGTGAGTACCATAATCTCAAATTCTCACTACCCAATACACAAGTGTAAGTATGATGTTGATCAGAGAACAGTGTGATTTCGGTACAGAGTTGGGACGCTTTAATATCTAATCCGTTGTTCACATAAGCTTTAGGTCGTTGACGATTAGCTTTATCAGAGAAGAATTGATAACCACTACCTACACTTGTCTTGCAAGATAACATCTCACCCCAACGTTTAATAGCGTCTTTATCCCCACTTTCTAAACGCTCTTTAAACTTATCTGTTAAACACCAACCACCATTGTTCCCGTCTGTATCTGTTTCTAAATAATGCACAAGTTCAAAGAAGTCACCTCCGTCAATAGGATAGTACCATGCGACAGCTCCACGTCTTGCACTCCCTTGTGAGATTTTCTTACTGTCATCTACAAACATTTCTGCTACAGGTTGTGCGCCAGATGCTTCACCCCCTTTCATTTTACTACCACGAGGGCGAATATCGCCAATATATGCAGATGTCCCAAACCCTTCCTTACTTAATAAAGCGTTCTGTAAACGACTCTCATAGAAGTCATAAACACTGTCACCTACATAAGTTCCTGAGCAAGATACTGACTGACCTAAGTCTGTTCCAGTATTAGATAGTACAGGGGTTGACGGACTTAAGTAACCATCCCAAAGAATATTGAAGAACGCATCTTCCCAAGTATTTCCGTAGTAACCAACATCACTCCACCAACTCGGATAATTACCTTCCACATATTGAGCTAATGTCTCAGCAATACGTTTATATTGATCTTTAGGTGTTTTACTGTCACCACTTAAATACTTAGTAGCGAACAGTTGATAACCTTGTGTTGACATCCATAAAGGACATTCTCCTTTTGCTTGCAACTCTTTACGTTCTTTACTAAAATTACGAACTTTCATTAAACACTTTCCTCAACTTTTTGTAAAACATCTTTATAACTTCCATCTGTAAAGATGTCAAAATCTTTAGCACTAAACTCTTTCTTGTAGTTTCGACCACGAGTATAGAAGTTGTCATTAAATTTAAATGAGTTCATAGATGAGTAGAACCATTCACTTACTGTGTCTGTACTCTCGTCAAAGATAGGCTTGTAGCCTAAACCTTGTAATACAAGATTACAACGATGAGAAGCGAACCCAACTAAATCATCATATGAAGCAAAAGGAATATCCCCCTCACTCAACATAGCTTTAATAATTAGTTTTTCGTGTTCTAGTACGTTACGAGCATGATTATAAATCTTATCTTCTAAATCTTTCAACTCTTCCTTACTGCGTTTCTCTTGTTTCTTTTGTAACTTGAAGATTTCAGCAGCCATTTCAAAGTGATGACTCTCGTCGAGACAAGACATGTCAATTCCAGCAATCAGGTTAGGCATAAAGTTCTGACCTTTAACACCAAGAGATTTGATCATAGCAAATGCTGTAAATAATACAGCACCTTCCATAAAAGCAAAACCACCCATTGAAGCTAGAGAATCTTTCTCACCAACTAACTCGTGCATGAATTGAACACGATCAATTAGCAAAGGATCAGTTTCAAACAGTTGGTAGAACTCATCATTGTGTGTTCCAAGAACTTCGTTTACTCTTCGATAAAATGGAAAGTGAATGTTCATCTCAACATCAGAGAAGCAGACAGCCATACGTTGAATCTCGTGTCGCTTGTAACGCTTCAATACAATATTAGCCCAATAATCAACGCCAATTACACTCTCGTATTTAGTGAATAGTCGTTGATTGAATGATACTGCGTGTCGTTGTGCTGGTGAGAGCTTCTTACGTAAGTCGTGCTTATCTTTATTTAAGTCAATCTCTTTCTCTGTCCAAAACAAATCCTCTTTCTGTTTAACAATTGCCTCAACAAATTGTGGGTAACGGTCTACGAAACTACTTGTCTCTGTTTGTAAATCACTTTTAATCATTTATATTCCTTTCCTTTCTCAAACTGCTTCAATACCGTTGGTTACGTCAAACGAGCGTTGATTTGTTAAACTGTCAATATCACGAAGTAAACTAACATCATTAGTTGCAACTCTTACTTGATGAGATGCATATTTACTTTTCATATATTCAGGGTCGTTACGTTCGTAAACAATAATACGTAAACTATCATCTAACTCACCATAACGGTTCTTAGTAATTAACCCTTCTTCAATCTCAAACTTATCAGGGATAGTGCAACCTAATCGCCAGAAATATTCTTTTAAGATTTCTTTAATATGAGGTTTATCTGAGATAAGATGTTCTTTGGTTAAAGATGGTGTAATCTTCTGTAATTCCTGCAATGTAAAAATCACGGATACTTTCATTCTGTAACTCCTAGTAGTTTTAATACTTTCCCTTTCAATTCTGTACTTCCCTGTTCACCGTATTCTTCGTAAGAGGCTAATAAAGCGTAATGAATAACTTTTGCTAAATCTTCAACACCATTCTTACTTTTGTATCGTGAGATGTATTTTACAACATTGCCTTCACAAAAAGAAAGGTTATTTTTCATTGTATACTCTAAAGGTTGAATACCCTTATCTTTGTAATGACCACCACCTTCTTGAGCGACTAAAGGGTTGTATAGTTTTGGTTCTGACTTATTTTCGTCATTTTCACAACACTTAACTACTTGTGATATGTGGACACAAACAAACTTACCTGTCTTTGACAAGACCCATAAACTCTCACAATTTATCTCAGCTACTTCTACCGTATCACCAACTTCTAAACCAAAGTCTTCCTCCCACTTAGAGTTGTTTTGATACTCTAGAAATTTTACCAGACTTCCTTTAACAATATTACTCATTTCTTTCTCCTCAAATATTAAAACACAAAGGTGTTACTTGTAGAGCTAATAACACACTCTAGAAATTATATTATACAACTTCTAATTACAAATAACAACTCTTTGTGTTTATTGTTTTACTCTTTGTCTGTTAATTAAACAACACGTACTAACTTGTTTGAAACACCAATACGACTTGTTGAGCGTAGCTTAGTATTGCAGTTATTACAAACATATACTTGATACTTACCGTTTGGAGTAAATGCAAACTTATCTTCAAGGACTTCAATATCATCTGAACAACAAGTAGTACAAATAGCGCCAACGTTATCTGACATGATTGCCATATTCACAGCATTGTTATCAAAACCTCGTAAACGCTTATATAACTCTCGTGTAATTTCCACATCGACACGATTGTACTTCTCCATATGAATCAATGCTTCATCATCACCAGCACAACAAGATTTCCATAATGAGAAACCATCATGAGGTAACTTCTCACCAATATCTAAATACTCACACAAGTCATTTAACTTATTGCTAGGGAAGGCAAATCGAGCTTTTGCAATCTCTAGTGTATCAATAATCTTGTATGGTGATGGAGGTGGTAGTGAGTAGTAAGCGAATCGGGAGTTGATCTTCTTAATATCAAAGCGTCTTAAATTGTGTCCAACAATTACATCACTATTATTAAGAACATGCCATAACTTAGTGATTAGAGCTTCGTCATCTTCGTTTAGAGCCTCATTAGAAGTTAAACGTAAGCTTTGTACATCGTTCTCATTAAACGCCCAAGAAGCTGTTAAAAAGAAGCTTTCTGAGAGGATTTGAGCTTGACTAATGTTCTCTTTAAAACGTCTCCATGTGTAACTCTTAGTTGGTGAACACTCAATATCTAAATAACAAACTGTTGGTTGATTGTTTTCAACTTTATCGATATGTGTTTCAGGAAGCTCTAAGTATTGCTCGTTTACAAATTCTTCAACATTTACAATCCGCTTTAAATAAGACTGGATCGTAGTTCGTGGAATGTCTAAGACAATAGCAGCTTTCCGTTGTGATAATCCTTGTCCAATTAACTCTTTATATTCCAAGTAGTCATTATGATTCAATCTTCTTCTCCTTCAATAACATGTTCATCTAATACAACGTAATGTAATTCGCCCTCTAACACACCATCAGAGAAAGCTTCTAATAAATCATTCAACTCTTCATAAAACACATCTTCGTCTTTGTGTTCTTCGTAAGAATCTTCAATTCGAGTATAAACTTTATCAAACTTACTGTAACCTTCTTTAGGGATTAAATATTTATGACCATCACCGTCATCAAATACTACATACAACTGTTTAACTTTAATCATTCCTCATCTCCTAAGTTACCCAAAGCTTGTTCTAAATGCCCTAAAGCTTCAACTAGTACTTCATCAAGTTCATATAAATATTGTGGATCAAATTCATCACTACGAAATATCGAAACAACATAGTTCACCTTATCTTTAGCTAAACCTACATCGTTAGTAATTAAAAACTTACGTTTCATCATCTTTCTCCTTTAATTTGTTTTGCTCTAATAGTAGTTCCACAATCTGCTTTCTACGCTTTAACTGTGTACTACCAATATTCTCAGCTTTTACATTATGATCAATTAGGAATTGCTTGTCAACACCTTTCTTAATTAATTCAATCACTGTCTTTTCAGCCTTAGCTTCTTCAAATGAAATACCTTGTTTCTCAGCGTAAGATTTGATCTTGTGTGCTTCTTTAGATACAAGTTGTAAATCTTCTAAAGTTACCATAACAATACCTTTAACAAAAGGAACTAAATCATCTATTGTTTTTAGGGAGTGATTACCAGAGATATGATCTACTTCCATATCCCCAATAACATAAGTATTACCTGTTAAAGCGCAAACACCTCCCCATACTTCCTTGACTTTACCTTTAGGGTTTGGATTAGGAATTTTGATTCTGTTTTGTTTAATAAACTCTAACTTCACAGGGTTCTTGCTCCATAGATACCTCCTAAGACCTCCCCGTAACCAAGACATGTATGCGCTTTCACTAGACCATATATGAGGATAAAGCTCCCAAAGTTTCTTTTCTTCAATCACTCTGCACCTCCAAACCATAAGGTGTCTCTAATAAATCACACAACTCGTAATAACCTGAAGGTAACTCATCACGCTCAATATGTTCTTCTAAAAGTTGCCACTCTTCAATAGAGAACACCCAACCATAAAACTCTTCTTTCTTACCCCACCCTTGAGATAACATATAACTTTGAATAATATGTCGTAAGTAGAACATACCTTGTTGTTTAGTAATTTCAATCATTAATCACCCCTTTCAAAAACTTATCTACACTAAAGTATTCATCTTTGATTTTAGAGATAAATACAAGACTCCCTGTAAACTGTAAATCTTCTTTCCAACTTTCACCATAAGATAACTTATAAATATCTATAATGCGTTCTTTCATTAAAAGTTTATCATGTTTTACATCATCAAGAAGTTTCATAGCTGTAGCTTCACCAATAGATTTACCCCCAACTCCATACTTCTCTTTAATTTCTTTTGAGATAAAGTTAATTCCCACTATGTTGTCTGTCGATCTATCTCCATGCAATAGCTGACAACATAAGTTATAGAAAGCCTGTGTCTTGTTAATAAAGAATACACCTTTATCCATCTTTTGATAGTTGAAGAATAGACCACTTTGTGTAGTTAAATCTTTATCCACCATACCACAAACATGATTATCAATATCTTCCATAACAGTAGCTAAACAAAAGTCTTCCGCTTCTGCACCATGAGCTTCTACAACACGTTCTCTATATTTCCAACACACATAATCGTGTACAAACTTACGCATTGGTGGTGACTTCTTGCGTGAAGCTTTGTATTCAGGGTATAACTCCTTACGAAAGTTATCTTTACCTCCTAAATACAATGTGTAGTCACCAACCCATTTATGGTCTAACACTGCATTTAACTTACTATTAAAGTTAGAGAAAGCAAAACCTATACATGGTACATCGAAATCTTTGATTGTGAAATTCTTACCTTTTTCATCATTCTCTAAGAAATCAATGAAAGCACTAAATGATTCAAATGTTTTCTTTCTTCCACTCCTGTTGTGCTTAACGGTGCAAGGGTCGTTATCGATCACAACAGCACAAGCCATAACTAATGTATCCGCATCTATATGTAAATGATATTTCTTGTTTGGGTTAAACACATCAAAATCATAATCATTAATGGTAAGCATTTGTCCCTCCTTAATCTGTAATTTCAACTTGATAGTTAATAAGAGCCTCGTATGCACGAGGATCAATCTGATCCTTCCACTTATTAGCTAAAGATTTGATATAATCTTCTTTACCTTGTTTGTACGCAGCAAAAGCCAAAGTTTGTGTTGCATAAGTCCCTAAATGTTTACGTTTACCTCCTCCGACCTGAACCCTTACCACATAACCAGTACCTTGTTTGTTTAATGTTACACCTACAAGGTATTTACCTCTACTTTTGTCTGATTTAGTTAGAGCAACATTAATTTCCATAGGAACAAAGCAACAAGTATCTTCTGAGTAAATCTTATTACCTTTCACCAGAATGTCTTTGTCTAGTTGCCAGTTATTGTTTTTAAAACCAATTTGTTTATTACACCACTTACTAAAATATTCGAGAAACTTAAAATTTTCAGAGGCTCTGCATTCAATATATGTTGGTTGCTTCATTTTAACCTCCTTGTCGTAACACCTTAACAGCATAGATTTCCAAACTAGATATTCTTGCGTCAATTTTCCATCTCGACTGACAACTTCGTCTCCTGTAATACCAACACCAACGACTGAGGGTAAGAGTTTGTCTTTAACTTGCCCAGATAAAATGTGATCGAGTCTGGTCACTGTTTCATATCCAGTCGTATTAAACTTGACCGTAATATTTTTCGCATTATCGTATTTTATGATTGTTAATACACCGTAAAAGGTGTCAAAACTTTCTCCTTCGTATAACAGTTTGTGCGCTAAAAGTTTTTGAGCATTATTCAAATTTAATCTCCATATGCAAAAAGGAGGTACTGTTTAGAATACCTCCTTATGATTATTATAAGTTACTTGACAAAAATCTCAGCTATTTCTTCAAACTCTTTACCTTTTTCAATCTTAGTACCTAAAGACTCTTCTGCTTTAGCGCGAGCTACTGCTTTTATAGTTGCTAACTTCTCATCTGGATAGAGGTCTTTAAACTCTTCCGTCAAAGCTTTTATGTCTAAGTTCAAAGTTGCTTGCTCATGGTAAATATTTACGAAACGGTTGAATAAATCTTGTTGTGAGGGCTTGTTTATTTCATTGGTCATTTATAGTCTCCTGATATGTGTGAAGTTTGAAGCGTTTTTCAACGCTTCATTATTTAAAAGTTAGATTAAAACGGGATGTCCCCTTCCTCTTCATCAGTATTCTTAGATGTTTTAGACTCATTTGTAGGTTGCTCGTCAAAATCAGAAGCCCCTTGAACCTCTAAACCAAAATCATCACCAACATTTGAACCTCCTTTTTTATACTCGATCATCTCGGTAACTAAGACATTTCGTAGTCGTGAGAATGTTCCGAAATCATTATTGTTTTCCTCAAAACTAACTTTCCCTTTACTGCCGTTTGCTGGCAGTGTGGTTTTAGTTACGTCAATAGCTGTCTTCCCATCTTGAAGTAAGACTTTAGGTCGGTACATTTCAGGTAATTCTTTGCCATCCTTATACGATGCAGGCTTCTTAACAGTAATTACGTATTGCTTCTTCTCATCAGGGAATACAGGATCAATCTTGTATGTGTCTTTGAAGTCAGAAGTCTTTACGACTTTAGCTGTTTGTTTAGGGAAGCGTTCACTCCATGCGTCTGCTGTATCTTCATCTACTACGATACCAACTTTGAACTCTTTGTCTGTAGATTGATATTTAGTTTGTGGAGTTTGAACAGTAACGAATACTAAAGTACCTTCGATAGTGTTTTGTGTTAATGTAGACATGTTTAATTTCCTCTTAGTTTATGTTTAATTCATGTTTAGTGAATAGTTAGTGTGTATGATCAAATACTATCAATTGTTCCTGATCATGAGGTGTATTGTATATCATCTAATTTAAATATGCAACACCTTTTTCAAAATAATTTAAATTTATTTATATAAAAGATTTTGTCTGAACGTTTCAATAACATCATTGTAGTTAGATAAGTCTACACAGACATAGTCTTCAATGTATAAAGGGTCTGCTGTAAATGTTTCGTCTAAAGTTCTTCCAGTAAACTCACAGAAAACTGTACCAGAGTGATATGTACCATCCCAACAACCATTTTCAACAAAGAACTCTTGAGATTCCATTGTGTCACTTACAAAACTTCTTGTGTATAGACAGTTGACAAAACCTTGTTGGTTATCATTAGACCAGATCATTGTTCCAAAGCGTTTCATGCAACTTTCTCCTGTAAATTGTCATCATTAAATGGCTCAAACGATTCTTCTTACTCATCTAGATTAATCTCTTTAAACCAAATCAACCCTGTTGTCTCTGATGTTGGTTTAACTTCTCTTGAATTGTTACGAAGTACAGCTAACATATCGCTTAGCACTTTAATATCCTCATAAGCTTTCTCTGTATCAACAACATCTGCATCTACAGCTTCATAGAGATTGTTGATTTGTAGAGATAAGCTCTGTTTGATTAGATTTAGGTGGTTCTTCTCTACAATCAGTTCATATAAAACATTATCGTTCATTTTGTTACTCCTTAAAAGTCATAGAAATCGTCTTCACCGCACATACCTTCGTATGGATCTAATGTGTGTATTTTCTCTGGTGAACCTGCACACACTTCAAAACGGTAAATATAGTCAGAATGTCCACCGACACCTACACTAATATATTCACCCTCATATTCACCAGCAAATGTAAAAGTGTATTTGTAGTATGAT
The DNA here is from genome assembly GCA_026541955.2 of Simalia boeleni. NCBI lineage: Eukaryota > Metazoa > Chordata > Lepidosauria > Squamata > Pythonidae > Simalia > Simalia boeleni. The sequence continues at coordinate 63,272 of JANKYG020517356.1, forward strand.
GCAAAATAGAAATCTACATCTTTATACTTCTCATAAAACTCTTCACGGGTCATTTACTTCTCCTTTTCACATGAAATAATCTTTGTTTCTAAAACTACACGATATGGTGTTTTACCTATCTCGTTGACAGATAGTACAACTTTGTGTGTCTCTCTGTCAATAGCATAATGATCCACTACTCTTGCTTCTGATAAGAAAGGATTATAAGTGAGGTAATCAAAAACTAACTCCTCGAATACAGCACTTCCTAAATCTTCAATGTCTAAACTCATTTAAAACTCCTTAGCATAACCTTGTTTCTGTTCCTGTTCTGTAGCAGGTCTCAGATTACTAAAACATTCTGATACTTTACACTTTGAAAACTTCTGATCTTTGGTTTGATCAATCATAAATTCCCACTTATCTGAATCAATATCGTGACAGATATAATATAAACTATTATTCCAACGTCTAATTACTGCGTCTCCAATCTTAAAGTTACTATACATTATTTACTTCTCCTCAATAACTAATTTTTTAGCTTCTGTAATGTAATAATCATAATCTACATCCCAACGGAACGCTTCAATATTATTACATGTTTTAACGTTCCATTCTGTATCAATACCAATTCTACGGAACTCTGTACTTCCTTCTAGTGGAGGCATTACTTTAACAAGTTTTCCACCCTCTTTACAAGCATAATAACGACAAATATTTTGTAACTTAGTTTCCTCAAACTCTAAACCTTCATCGTCAATCTGTGTCAATAACACAAGACTAGAAGAACGAGGAACTTTGGTACGCAATAAGAAATCGTACTTGTTCTTGTGAGTGCGAATAAACTCTTCTACAGGAATACCATCTAACATCTCTGCTGCTGCTGCCATCTGAATAACTTTAGCAGAGTGGTTTTGATGCCAACCTAATTCATCTGACACATAAGCTCCTTTGAGTTTAATCTTACCGTTCGTATACTTGGCGATATAATTATTTACATTTGCTATATGCATACTCTCATAATCAGCATATTCTAATTCCAACTTAACATGTTTCTGCCAATCATCACACACTTTATAGTATTGTTCCTCATACTTTCGAGGATATTTCACAGTAATACCATCAGTGTTTACCTGAATAATCTGTAACTCTGGAATTTCCAATAGTCTTTCAGCAAGTAAGCACAGTGATAGTTGACCATTAATTGTGATCTTCAGTAAGAAACTTGAATCAAAGAATGGTGAAAACTCACTACCCGAATCCCCGAAAACTCCATTCAGTGCTAATTTCATAACGGCATTTTCAGGTGTGCCCTTTTTAAATGATTGTCGTTGGAAATACACATCACCATAAATTGTACAAAACGTCTCTCCTAAATGTAATGGATAAATTTTATTGGAAATCGCCATGTTTGGATAAAACGATGACACATCGGCGTCCTCGACCTTGAAATAATCATCTGCTCGCACAATCGTTGATAATAACGAGGCGTGTGCTCCCCCTTGGCCGAAATCTAATCTAAAACCATTAACAACCACGTTCAACGATGATGCTACTTTAAAACAACCATGGTAAGACATCTTTGGGACTCTTACTACACGTTGTTTCTCTTTACCAGTCTTATCAATGTAAGTTTCTTTAACAGGATTACCTTGAGAATCTTTCAATGTCTCTAAAGCTTTTAACTCTTGTTCTTCTACCCAACCACACGGATGTAATTTAAGAAAGTCTTTAACTTCTTTATCTGTTGGTTTAGTTTTAAACTTGATACGTTTAATATCCATCTCAGCATACTTGGCTACATCACCAAGCAAATGTTCTTCAATGTCAGTAAACACACCTTTAGTTTCTTTAATAGTTTGTTTAGCAAACCATTCTTTCAAAGCAATAAATTCAGGACGTTTGAAATCATAGTAATCAAACAAACAATCTTTTAAAGCAATTGACTTGTGTTTAGTTTGATTCATCTTACGTCTACCGTAAGAATCAACTTTATAACAAATACCTTTCTGATGTTTCTCTAACTCTAAGATAAAGTAATCTTTACCAATCTTTGTATCGTTATGATTCATAAAGTTGTATGAATACTTCTTACTTAAATCTTCACGTAAACGAATAGCTGGAATATTGTGATGATAAAACTTCTTAGTTTCTAAAACATCATGTAAGTTGTAATGCTTCAATACATCAATTTCAGAATGTGTTAAGTGCTTACCTACAGGAAATGGTAAATCTTCAATGTTATCCGAAAGCATGTTAAATTCAAGCATCTTTAAAGATGTCATACGTGCTTTGTTATCGAAGTGATTAATCTTGAATAAATCAATCTGAGGAATGATCTCATCTTCTGATTTAATCACTTTAGCAAATCCATCACGAGCTGTTTGAATCTGAGCCATAGCAATATTATATACTTCACCAGCATCAATGTAATACTGAACACCTTGTCGCTTAGCTTCTTTAGCTTGTTCCATAATTGCGTGTAGAACAGGATAGTCGAACCCTAAGTTGTTAAAACCAATCATACGTTGTTTCTTTTGTGCTAAATAACGTAAGCAATTCAAAATCTCTTGTGTTTGGTTCATTCGATCTGATACTTCAAATACACGAACATGCTTACCATCAGATGATGAGATAGCAAACGTAAAAGTGGATGGGTAAGTCTCAAGGTCATATATCCAGTCACCATCAATATAATTCTTTTCTGTTGACACAATTTACTCCTTATAAATGCAAAAGAACAGATAAAGCAATAGTACCTTATCTGTTCAGTGTTGTCTATATGTGTTTATCCCCTAGTCAGTAATTTCTACTTGGTAATTCATAAGAGCCTCGTAGACACGAGAATCAATTTGATCTTTCCATTTCTCGGCTAAAGACTTAACATGACACTCTTTAGCTGTTTTGTAAGTTTGGAAAGCTTCCTCTACAGTTTTAAATTGTCCTAGAGATTTCACTTTGCCATCTGTTTTAATTTGTGCTCGAAACAGTGGTGAACCTTTTCTTTTACTAACACCAACAGGTAACTCCCCTCGTTTAGATTTTGACATAGTAAATTGAGTATTAATATCGTGAGGAACAAAACAACAAGTTTCAGGAGAATAAACCTTATTTCCTTTAACAAGAATATCTTTATCTAAGTGAAATTGTTTTCCATCAATATCTTTATCTTTTGAACCAACCTGTTTTTCTGCCCAATTTATAAAATTTGTCAATGATTTAAAACTGTCCGCGACAGAACATCCTTCGTATGTTGGACGATCTATATGTAATTTGTCATCATAACATCGTTGTAACATTGATGACCAAACCTTATAGAGCGGATGTTGTGTATGATTACCGTTACCTTTAATCATAGGTTTATCAATAACACCGACACCGTAAACTCTAGCAAGTGACCAATCTCTAACAGTACCTTTAATTATTTGTGTTAAATATGTAATAGTTTCATATCCTGTATCCATAAATTGAATCTTTACGTTGTGAGCATTTTTAAACTCAACAATTCTTAAGTCACCATTGAATTTAGTTTCAAATATTTTACCTTCATATTTTAATTTATTGTTTAATGTTTTACCGTGCATACAAATCTCCTATTAAGAACCCTCCGAAGAGGGTGTTATTATTTAAAAATTACTACGTTGTTGTTCCATAAAATCTTGTTTGTCATACAACGTATGTGAAACAGTGTCATAGTACCAACTACCAACAAACCCAGAATAACCTGTCCAACGACATTTAAGAATATCAACCTCTGTTGTGTTCTTCTTAACTTCATCTGTTTCTGACTTATTACGCATAGCTACAATATTACATCCACCAGATTTGATCAAGTTCGTAACACCTGAGAAATCATCCTCAGTAAGTTGGCGCATCATTACATTACCGTCTTTATCAACTTGTGTCTTACCTTTGGTAACGTGACATACGTTGAATACAGATACTCCATCTTTAATGATTTGTTTTAAGAATTTAATAAAGTCTGTCTGATCCTCATAAGTTGCTCCTTCGAACAAGTCGTTAACGGGATCGATCACTACCATTTTACAAGAATATTTCTTAATTAGCTTTAGAATTTGCTTCTTAACAGCTTCTAAACTACCAGAGCGTTCATCCAAAAGAACATAACGCTCCTCCCCGTATTCGTTTTCACGTAATTCTTTACGTGCTTCTTGAACATGAGGTTGTTTTACAAAAGCTACAGCCTCTTTAGGGTCTTCAATTAAATTAATCTTAAAACCAATATGTCGAGACAATAATGCTGTTTGATACTGTCCTGCTGTTAACTCAAGACTCAGGATACCAATCTTAACTGGACTATTAAAAATCCAATAATAAATCATCTCATTAATAATTGTCGTCTTACCACCACCTGTGACAGCTCCTAAATTAACCATATAACCTAAAGGAATACCGCCAGCCATAGCTCGTTGTAAGCTGTGCATAAATGGAGGTAAAGGAACTTTAGGACGACCTAATTCTTCCTCAATCTCATCATCAGCTTGTTTAGATGTTTTAACCCCATCCGGCGTTAGTGGTTTAGCATCAAAGTAATTAGAGATGAACTGCTTGTGTTTCCCTGCAACTAACATCTCGTTCGCATCTTTCATAGAAAGCGTGACGATCTTTACTTTATCATCTGGAAGTTTAGTAGCAGCTTCAGCTACAGCAGCTTTACCAACCTCATCAGAATCACCACAAAGAATGATGTTATCGAACAAATCTAACCATTCGTAGTTTGCAGCACATTGTTTAGCGAGACTTCCTTCTCCTGCTGTACAACTAACAACTGCTGTTCGATCATAATCATCTTGACCACGACTAATTTGGTAATCTCGAAGCATTTGAGCTACAGACAACTTATCAATCTCTCCACCAGTAATTACTACATACTTACCGCCTGATCGGAATAAGTGTTGTCCTGAAAAATCATTAGACAATCCTGTAATGCCAATATTACCTTTTCCAAAGTCTTTAGGTAGTACACGTTTCTTGTAACCACGTAATGATTTTAGTTCACCGTTAAATCCCTCTTTAGTTTCAGGGTAGTATTCTTCAATGATATTACCCTCTGAATCTCTAGTGTACAGGTGTCCATAAAACGATGCTGTTTCGGGTTTAATCCCTCGATATAGACTACCATCCTTCATTGTCGTATCGTGGTTAGAACGAGCTGTGAGAGCCTTATACTCCGCTTTTGTGATAGCTGTCTTAACTACTGGTTTTGTCTTTGGTGCTACAAAGTTCTCATCAAGTACATTAGCATCTTTTAACTCTTGCTCTGTCCAAAATGATTTACAAGAAGGTGTTCTGCAACTTCCGTCTAAGTATTCATCACCCTCTGCATTATGCTTAACATAGACCAACAAGTTATCATTACTCAAGCACTCGGGGCACGAATATTTCCCTAATAAACTTCCTGCTACTAACTCTTTAACTTCTTTCATTTCTTTACCACTCACAAAATTTCTCCTAATTTAAACACTTAAACATTCTAAATCTAACTCAATACGATCTAAATGCTCTCTTACTTTTTGAATTTTGTCTGTTGTTTCACTACGGAAATCGTACGTTAGGTCACTCTTAATCTTTTCAACACGTTTAGAAATCTCTTTCTCGACATCTTGGTACTTTTCTTTGTATGTACTCTCAAAATGTTTGATTTGGTATTGTAACCATTCTTCAACAATTTTACCATCTACAGGTATTCCGTTAAACATTACAACCACATCAACAACTCGTTCATCTCCTTTTAAACCTATAAGTGTATCTGCAATCAAACTTGCTTTTTCTTTATCTTCTAACATGATGTGAGCTAGGATTGTACTTCGTTCAGTTGTTAATAATTTTGTAGCGTTAATTTCCATGTTGTTCTCCTTAGAACTTCTTCATTCGATACGAGCATCCTACACCCAACACCTCAATTCTGTCAACCCTGTTTGTTAAATATCGAACAACTTGTTTAATCAACAACACCTTGTGTATATTTTTTGTAATTTTTTAATAGTCACCCCCTTGACAAGATCGAGAGTGTACCCCTATAATGAAAAACAGGGGAAGGGGATTGAGGTATATATCTAAACTAAATAATATTATATATCTTTTATCCTAGACCATGTATGATACACATACTAAATATATAATTAAATATAAATACTAATTATGTAACTTCTAGTAATACTTAAGATATACTTATAGTAATACATTTAGTATTAATTATATACATACTGTATTAGATATATAACTATAATTAATACTAAGATATGTGCATACATTCTCTTGTGTTATACATGATTTATTATAGACTTTTATCATCATAGGTGTTGACATCATACTTGTGGTTGTGTAATATCTAAACAATCAAATAAGGAGAGAAACAATGAAACTTAACCCTAATCTACCAAACTTGTTGTGTGGTGTTTATGTGAAAAATATTGTGGAGTGTACAGGTACAGAATCTTTCTTATTGTGGAAAGAGCACAAAGACGATAACAATGCATACAGAACACAGAATTGTGGTTGCGGTGTTCATATTGGTTATGTCAAAGATGATCAAGACATGCCAATATGGATTAGTATTCAGTTAGGCACTTACAAAGATGTTGAATTTTTACGATGGGAGTCAACATCTCGTTATGTAGATTATACAGCTATTCGAGATTGGTTTAATCTACATTTTCCGAATGCGTATCATACCAACTCGATGAACATCCACAATGTGAAATAAGGAGATGTGTTATGATTTTTGAAGACTTACATGAAATGATGTTAAACGTAAACAAAGAAAGCTTAGATAAATCTTTTGCTGATTGCCATGTCAAGGGTTGTTTTAGCTTAGTTGTTGGTGGCACAGAACATGGTAATTTAACTCGTGTGTTTATTGCAACTAAGAAGATTAAACCTTTTGATATTCAGTTTCACTCACACCGATATGATTTGAAGATTGGTGTTATACATGGTGCTTTCGATCACCATATTGCTTCAGAAGTTGGCAGTACAAGTATTGTTAACGGTAATGTAGTTAAACTAAAAAGCTATGAATACAAATCACCTTTAAACGGTGGAACAGGGTTAACATATACAGGAGACTCATTGTGGGAACTGGATTCGTACAAGATTCCTGTTGGAGGTGAAATCTACTTACCTGCTCAACAAATTCATTCAGTATCGTGTAAGAAAGGAACTGTTTGGGTTGTACAAGAGTTAGGTTTTAGGGATGATTCTAGTGTTGTGTTAGGAACTGATTTCTCAACAGAAGGTTTGTATAATAAGCCTGAACAGTTCCAAGTGAATAATATGTATGAGCAAGTGTTAAACCATTTGAAGAAGTTGGTGTAAGAAGAAGCGTTATGATTGTTATAGATTGCAATCTACTGATAGATGATGATTTTATGAATAAAGATGTTTCTGAGTTAGTTGGTGGAGACTTTTACTTGTTCCATGTTAAAAACAATAAAACATATTTGTATAAAGATGGTCGTGTTGGTGTAGCGTATTTCGATACAAACGGTAAAGAGGGGTACTACTCAGCAACTTACACTGAGGGTACTCTACAGGAATATGTAGATAGTTTAGGAGATGACTAATGAGTTTAGACATTTATTTTTATGACAAGCACGGTGAAGAAGTTGAATCTCAAGTTGACTTAAACATCACACACAATTTAAACACTATTGTAGAGGAGTGTGGAAAGGTTTGGAACAGACGACATTACGAGCTTGTTTGGAGACCTGATGAGTTGTTCGGTGTTCCGAATGGTAAAGTTCCTGTAAGAAACATACTACCAAGACTGCCAACTTTGATTGAAGATTTAATCGACAACGAGCTAGAACTACGTAAGTTTTTACCACAAAATGGCTGGGGAACGTATGAAGGTTTAATTTCTTTCCTGTGTGAATACTTGAAAGAGTGCTACAGGTACAAAGACAAGTATGTGTTCTGTTGCCGTTAATTTGACAAATCTGTGACAGTAGTGTTACTATATGAATAGGGAGGCTAAATGCTTCCCTTTTTTATTATCAAGTAAATAGGAAAATTATGTTTATATTAAAGAAATTAAGAAAGCTTTCAAAAGTGTTAGCTATATGTCTCGTATTTGGCTCTTTATCGTCTGTTACAGCTCATGTAGGAGCTAAAAGCTATGATAGTGGCTCTTATACACAAACACTCTCTAAGGCTCAATTAGAGTGCCTAAGTAAAGTAGCATACCATGAGAGTAAAGGTGAAAGCGATGCAGGGATGTTGGCTGTAATACACACAACATTAAACAGGGTTAAAGATAACAGATTTCCTAAGACAGTGTGTGGTGTTGTATACCAAAAGTCTCAATATTCTTGGGTTAAGAATAATCCTAAAGTTAAAGAGAAAGAGCAATATGAAAGAGCTGAGAGATTAGCTAAAGAGGTTGTTGCTGGAAAGCACAAGGACAACACGAAGGGCGCATTGTTTTTTAACTCATTACACCGTAAACCAAGTGGAACTGTGTGTACTGTTAGAATTGGAGGGCACTCTTTTTATAAACCCGTAAAATAATTTAAATAAATCTAATTAAAACCTTTACAATCCTAATCATTATGTCGTATGATTGCTTTATCGAAAATTGATTGTGAAGGTTTTGAAGGAGAGAATTATGAGCGCACCACACGGTTTAACATATTCTGTATTATTTAATGGAAACAACATCGGGGAGTTTGAACTAGATGTTGATTTAGATAACCCGTTGGAAGTATTTGAAGAAATTTCCAAACTATTTAAAACAGATTCTTCTTGGTTTGATGCTAAAATCTTATTTAGGTTTTCTGAACATATCTACTATGCAGCTTCTAAAAAGGATTTTATTTCAGAGGATCACTGGTATAACGGTTGTAAAGGTGAGCTACGTTTAGTGCTTACAGATTGTAAAGATTGGGGTTAAGGGTGAGTTACTATGTGGGTAAAGATTAACAACAACTTAACAAACATTGAACATGATAAGTGGTACAAAACTTCTTTGTTACATAATGGTGAGTATCAAGCAATTCAAGTTCTTAAGTTCTGTCGTGGTTTATGGTGGACATCAGATGATGTATACACATATTATGCACCTTCGCACTACTTTAAAGATTAGGAGATCAATATGCAAATCGGAGATAAGGTAAAGTATAAGAAACAAACGTGTGATACAATAACACCAATATCTTTAAATAGTGTTGGTATTTTGTGTGATAAAACAGATGATGAGGAATTAAACTGTTATGTTGTATTTAATAGCTTGAAATATGCAGAGTGGTTTAATGAAGATGAATTGGAAGTAGTAGGAGAAAGTGAATGAAAGTTTTAAGTTATTGTGACGGAATGTCTTGTGGGCAAATTGCCCTAAACAAATTAGGTATTCGTGTTGATGAATATTTTGCAACAGAAATTAAACCATCTGCAATTAAGGTGACTAAGGATAACTTCCCAAGTACAAAATATTTAGGTGATTTGACTTTAATGACTAATGAGGATTTAAAGAAACTTGGTAGTATCGACTTATTTATTAGTGGTACACCTTGTAAAGACTTTTCTCAAGCAAACAAGGTTCGTCTTGGATTAAACGGAGAGAAGTCATCGCTATTCTTTAATTTCGTTGAAGCTCTAAATATTGTAAAACCCAAATATTTCTTTTTTGAAAATGTAAAAATGGATAAAGAGGACATGGACACTATTTCAGAAGCTTTATGTGTTCAACCTGTAAGAGTTAATTCTAAGGTTGTATCAGGGTCATTACGAGACAGATTCTATTGGACAAATATTCCATTTGTCGGAGATTTATCAGACAAAAACATCAACCTACAAGATGTTTTAGAATCAGGGTGGACAGATAGAGAAAAAGCTCGTTGTTTATTAGAAAGTGATTCAAGACCATTGTCTACTCCTGTTAAAATGTTTCATAGATATTATTCTACAGGATTTACAACACCCATTTTTCTTTCAGAAGATCACTTCAAATCTTGCGAAGATCATTACAATGAAAATTTTAAAGGACTGTCTGCGAACGAGATTGTGTGTAATTCTAATGTTTATGAGGGTATTCGATATTTGAATAGGAATGAGCGTGAAAAATTACAGGGTGTGCCAATTAACTACACAAAATCTGTTAGTGAAAATGAGGCGGCAGGTTTGTTAGGTGATGGTTGGACTGTTGACGTTGTTGTTGAATTTTTTAAAGGGTTGAAAGGAGAGTCTAAATGAATAACTTAACATTGCAACAGATGGTATCTTTAGATATTGGGAAGTGGATGTCAGATGTTGAGAAAGAAAAGGCAATTGCTAAAGCTTTAGAGATGCAAGCTTTGTTTTTAGAAACACCAAACGAAGTTGTAAAGAAAAAGACTTTAGAAGATGTCTTGAAAGACGGAGGTTTATTCACTTACACACTCGGTAAGAAGAAGTATAAGTTAAATGTACTAACTAAAGCTGAGCTTTCGGTGTTAGACAACATTGAGAATGATATTGAAGCTGGAATTGAATACGATATTGTTAAACCTTTTCGCTATCACATACGCAATGGACACGACAATTATTTAACAATTCGTGCTAAATCTTATGAAGAAGCTCAACAAGTAGTTGACAGTATTTACGGAATTGGATTATACTCAATTTCAGCAAGTAACTTGTAGTTTAGGAAATACAAATGCGTACATTTAACAAGATGAACACAACAGACGTAAAGAAAGCTCGTAAACAGAGTAAAGAATTACGTAAGTTAAAAATGAGTAAGAACACTGTTATGTTTCAAGAAACAGATGAGAAATTAAAAGGTCAAGATGTTTCATATAATGAAGATTATTATGCATATGAAGGAGAGTGGTGATGGATATTAAATACTTAACAGCAGAAGAAGCTTTCCATCAAATACAAGACGGTATCAGCATTGTTTCAACAGGAGGTTATACGTTCTCTAAGTGTCACTACTTCGCATACGGAACATACCCAGAATGTTTACGAGACGGTGATTCTCACACATTAGAGGGTATGAAAAGTATTGGCGATAAGTGGTTCATGTTGACAGACAAGGATATTGTTTTGAAATGTGGTTGGAGAAGTCCTAAGTATAAACACCCTATTCGTGAAGATGGGACTGGACACTTTGACAGCTTGACTAAGTTTTTAGAAGATAATCTAACAGTTTCAGATTATAATAACCCTATTAAAAATGCAAAAATGGTTGCCAAGTTCTTTGAAGGGGATGAACTATGAGACAACTACCCGAAACACCAACAGAAGATATGTGGGGTGGTACTGCACGACAGTTAGTTAAGTACATGCAAATGAAAGATCGTTATTGTCCTGCATCATTAAAGGAACATTTTGATCGATTTATTGGAGATATTCCAGATTGGTTGAATGAAGAAGTTAATGATTGGACATCTGATCATGCTTTTGCAACTGCTGATTTAGGTGTATTTATCTATAAAGCAATGTATCACGAATATAAAGAGTAACTATTTTAAAAGAAACTTCATTTATGTGTTGTTTCTTTTATTTTATCTTGATATACTTGGTACATACAAAAGAATGAGCTTAATTCGCAAAGGAGGACACAGATGAAAATCTTAGAGAGTTATAAGAACTTGGTTAAGTTGTATATTAAGTTGTTCAAACAAAGTTGGAGATTATGAAATGAGTGATTGGATTAAATGTACTGAAGAACTCCCTGATGGAGCGCAAAGAGTGTTAGTAAACACTAAATACTGTGGGAGATTGGTGTGTAGTTTAGCTGGTAATTACAACGACAATGATGTTTTTATTCCAATCAAATGGGGTTGTATCAACGATATTGAATTTGAATTAGATGAGGTTACACATTGGCAACCGCTACCGTTACCCCCAAAGGATTAAGAAATGAATAACCAAGCATATTTTACAGCATCATCAATACAAACAATGCAACAACACCTCAATGCTTTTGGTGTAAAAGTAAACTACGATAAGTATAAAGATGCTAATGTATTAATCTTATTACATACAGGAGTTTATTTACTATCTTCTGTTAAAGCACCAAATCGTAATTGTTCAACGTATTTGAGTGATAAAGATAGTGTTGTGAATGCAGATGTAGAACATATTATGAAAGTGTGCCAACAGAGTGTTTGTTGGTGTGAGTTGTGTTAACTCCGTGTGAGTTATGCTAACTACGTATCAAAATTAATTAAAGGAGAAAGAAGTTGAGTTTAAATAAAGAGTTTTTTACACGAGAGACAAACATCACAGCTAAAGTAATCTGTGATTCAATCAGTGAACAAGGTGTTCGATTGACTACATTTGAGACTGAGTACCCTCGTATTGTTATGAGTGAATTCAATACTCACCGATCTGTTAGTAAGAACAGTAGTAGTAGTCGTGCTATCCCTGTGTCTAAGATGCTTGAACACACTAAGAACATCAACTTAAAACCTGTTTACTTTGGTTCTAAGAAGTCTGGTATGCAAGCAGGAGAGGAGCTTATCGGTCAAAGTCTAACAGACGCACAAGCGGTTTGGGAGGGAGCTTTGACTAATGCTGTAGCTGACGCTAAGTTACTTGATAATATTGGAGTAGCTAAAGAAGTAACTAACCGTTTAGTAGAGCCTTTCCAGTTAGTTAAAGTTGTTTGTACAGCAACCGACTGGGACAATTTCTTTAACCTACGTCTACATCCTGACGCTGATCCTAATATCTGTATGTTAGCTTATAAGATGTATGAAGCTATGGAAGAATCTAAACCTTATGAATTAAAACAAGGTGAATGGCATTTACCTTTTGTTAATGTGGGTTGGAACGGTAAAGGGGAGATATGTTACTTTGATGAAGATTTCAACTCTGTTGAGTTAGAACAAGCTATTAGGTTGTCTGCTGCTTCTTGCGCCAGTGTCAGTTACAGAACAGAAGGGATGACATTAGAGAAAGCTGATAAGATTTTTGATATGCTGATTAAAGCTGAAGTTGTCCATTCAAGTCCCCTAGAACATTGTGCTACACCTGTTAAACCAAAATATAATGAACTTGGATATGTTAGAGTAAATTGTAGTGAACCTCAGTCGTGGGAGGAAGGTATTACACACATGAACAAGCAAGGTCAATTATGTTCAGGTAATTTACGAGGATTTATTCAATATCGTCATTTACTGCCAAACAACACGAACTGGAAGTTTGACTACAACGAACGGATGAAGCTTTTTAGCTAATTATTTTAAGACAATCATTGAAAAGTGGTTGTCTTTTTATTTTATTTATTGTATTATTGCTTCATACCAAACAGGAGATAGGTTATGAAAAACGAAGAAACACTAATTATTACAGACAACGTTTCGACTCAAGACACGAT
>JANKYG020519306.1:0-15164 GCA_026541955.2 Simalia boeleni
CCATGGATACCAAGCTCCCAGGCGTTGGCATCGGGCAATACGACTTTGCCCGCACCTACGCGAACAATCAGCAGCTCATCGAGCAGGCCCGCCGCGAAGCAGCGCCCGGCAAAACGCTGCTGTTTCCTGAAACCGTGGCCGGGCTCTGGCTCGGCGGCACCGCGAAGCTTTGGCAGCGCGAAGCACTGCCCGGAACCATCGTGCTCGGCGCATCGCTGCAGCACCCAGGCGGCGACTACACCAATGCGCTTGTGGCCCTCACGAACGAGGGTGAACAGATCATTTACCGGCAGCGGGTGCCTGTTCCCGTGGGCATGTGGCACCCATGGGCCGCAGATTCAGCCATCGCGCATTGGCGCGACCCTGGCGTTACCACGCTGCAGGGCACGCGCTACGGCGCATTGATTTGCTATGAGCAGTTGCTTGCGTGGCCTGCGCTGCAGACGCTCTGGCACCGGCCCCAAGCCCTCATTGGCGCATCCAATGACTGGTGGAGCGCCGACACGTCGATACCCGCAATTCAGCGGTCAGTGATGACCGCATGGGGCCGCTTGCTCGGCATCCCCGTAACAACAGCATTCAACTACTGAGGAGGCGCGATGGCCGAGAAGATAGACATTTGGGGGTGCCCAATCTGCCGCAACGAGGTGCAAGGCGGGGCGCTGATGTGCCCCTTTTGCCATGCCGAAATTGTCTATGGGCTGACTCGCCCGGAATGGCGCAATGTAGTGCTGGTGGTGGCCGCTGTCGTTGGCTTCCTGGGCTTCGCCATCGGCTACGGACTGCCCGCGCTCCTCAATGATGAAGGCTGGCACTTTGCGCCCGGCTGGGGCATCGGCTTTGTCTACATCATCGTCCCCACGATGCTCCTGGCCGCTGCTGCAGGCTACAGCGCAGCCCACTACGCGGACAACAAGCGCCGCAAGCAGCCGCCGCGCTTCTTCCCCCCGTTCTCACCCCTTCAATAAGCCCTCGACATGCTTCCAGATATGCCCCCGGACGTGCCCGCGCTGATTCAGCAATGTGCGCCCAATGTCGCAGTCAACACCCTGCGGCCCCTCATTTCCGTAGAGAGCGCCAAGCGCCCTCATGCCATCGGCTACAAGGTTGTAGGCAGCGATGGCAGCGTGTTCCGGCTGACCAAGCAGCCGCGCGACGTGGCAGAGGCCAGGGAGTGGGCGACATGGTTTCTTGCCAACGGCTACAGGTTCGACGCCGGTATTGCCCAGGTCAACACGGTGAACTTTCAGCGCACCGGATTGACCCCTGAAAACATGTTTGATGCGTGCTCCAGCATCAGGGCCGGGGCCACGGTCTTGACCGAGTGCTACACGCGCGCATCGGCCCGCTGGAAGGACGAACAAACAGCGCTGCGCGCCGCACTGTCGTGCTACCAGTCGGGCAATTTCTCGACCGGCTTTGCAACCGGCTATGTGCAAAAAATCGTGGCCCAGGCGACCGCGGGCTACCCGGCCCAGGCTTTGAACACGACCGCGCCCGCGCCCAGCTCGCCGCCCATCGTGCGCGAGGGCAGCGCCGCCGCCCGGCCAGTGACGCGCAGCGCGGCAGGCAGCAGGCCCGCCGCACCGACACCGGCAGCGGCTGGAGCTTTCGACGTGCACAACGTTTCTAGCGAGGTTCCCGGCTGGGGGCCTGCACCAACCACGACGCAAGCGCCGAACCAGGCACCGTCCACCACCACGACAGAAGAACCCTTGAACTCTAGGAGCTGACACCATGAAACTCAGAAGCATCACCGCCGCCGTTTTGGTCACTATCGCCCTTGCGGGCTGCGGCACCACGAAGCAACAGACGCCATCGAGCTACCGTTTCGACTACCAGACGACCCAGGCCGCCGAGGGCGTTATCCGGGCCTTTGACGATGGACGCCGCACCATCGTTCAGTTTGTCGATTTGGACGAGGCCCAGCCCACGTTCAAGGACGAGGACGGCCAGGGCATTCAAGAGGTGGAGTTGCAGGGCCAATATGCCGTGCTGCCACGCAAGTACCGGACTTTGACAGTGACCACGGGCAGCGGCGCAGAAGTCGTCTATGCCTATGTTGGCAAGAGCTTGGAGCCACAAGACAACACCGCCGCATTGGTGACAACGCCGGCGCCGCCGGCGCCGAAAACTGACACCATGGAGTCAGAGCTTGCGCGCGCGCAAGAGGAGTTGCGCAAGACCCAGGCCGAGCTGGCCCAGGCGCTGGCACAACTTGCCCAGCAGCAACAGCAGCAACAGCCTGCAGCCCAGGTGAGCCCGATCTACTTCAACAGCGGCAGCAGCTTCGGCATTGTCCCCAAGGATGCCGCTTTGCTGCTGGCACACGCCCGCGATGCACAGACCGTCAAGCTGGTGGGCTACACGGACGCGACTGGCGACCGTGCAGCCAATCAGCGCCTTTCCCGCGCTCGCGCGGAGGCGGTTAAGAACTGGCTTGTAGTGCGAGGTGTGCAGGCGGCAAAAATCACCGCTGAGGGCGGCGGCGAAGCCACCGGAGGAGACAACACCACGGAAGCGGGCCGCAAGCAAAATCGCCGCGTGGATGTGTCGATCAAGTGATGATGCAAGCCAGTGGTGACTAGATCCGTTCAGCCTGGCGCTTTTTATGTCACCAATTTTTGGTGACGCGGCCGAAGTTGGCCATGTGTTAAGTTGTCACCATAGGAGGAACACGAATGGCAGAGCCAAATCATTTGATGGACGCATGGTATAAGTTCGTTGCAGACTGCAACCGCGACTCTGGTTATGCCTCAAGCTGGGACGCAGGCATTGCACGCAGTGAGCTTGAGGAATCGTGGAAACGGGAATGCCCCGGCCTGGAAGTTCCGCAAGTGCTCTGGTCACCCCAGACCGGCAAGTACGAGCTGACAGACTACAACGTCCCGAAGAATGCACAGCTCTAGACTTAGAGCGAGCAAGACGAAGAAACGGCCCCGAGGGGCCGTTTTGTTTGAATGACCGCGCCCGCCCGTGGGCGGGAAAAAGGGGTCAGGAAATCAGATACTCATCGCGGTTTTTGCCCTCGATCCACTTCGGCGGCTTGCCCCGGCCCGTCCACGTCGAACCCGTCGCGGGATCACGATATTTTGCCCTGACATGAATTTTTTCACGCCCACCCCGGCCCTTGGGGTACAGGTCGGGGAAAACGTCTTGCGCCGTGAGGCCGTAGGTGTCAATCAATGCGCGAATTTTGGCCTTGGCTTCGCCTTTTTCTTGCTTGCGCAGTGTGTCAATCTCGCTGTCGAGTTCTTCACGCTTTTTCAGAAGTTCCGCTAAGGTTGCCATGGTTTTTCAAGGGTCAGGGGTTGAAGTAAGCAGCGCTGAGAGCGCACAAGAATTTTAGGGGCTCTGGAGCGTCTTAACGGGGAACTGCCTCGCATTTGACGTTGCCGTAATAGACAGTGCAGTTATAAGGCTTGCCTTTGTACTGTGCGCGGAAGTCGGTAGCGAGCGCCTGTTTCTGGATATTGGTAACTTTGACCTCGCCCGGCTTCGCTTGGAAATAGTCCGTGGCTTTTTGGTTCACGGTTTCCTCATTATTGCCAAGATTGGACGCGCCTGAAACGATGGCTGCGCAGCCCTGCAGGCCCGCCGCTGCGACCAGTACCAGGGCAAGAATCGACTTTTGCATAACTCTCCTTTTGGTGTGAATGTCCATTTTGGACGGGCCAGCTAGCAAGCCAGAGAACAGGATTGCAAGCGGGTGTAATGGGGCTCTCACACTCTACAAAACATGGTGTTTTGTGGTCATGTGTGATAGACTTATATCACAAAAGATAGAGGTAAAACCAGCTAAATCTGAGGAGGGCTGAACCATGAACAAGCAACGCGGAATGAGCATTTTTGGCTTTCTGGTGTTCATCGTCCTGGGCTTCCTGGCGGTGTCGATGCTGCAAGCCTTGTGGGGGCCTCGGTACATCGAAATTTGCCCACCAGGGAAGCCGCGCGCCTCCTATGAGCTGCTGGACAGGGACATGCGAGCAAAGCCCGCACCGGAGCCAAAGTGCGAGAAACGCAAACTGTAAGGAACACCATGAAGGCATTAGCCCGCGCGCTGCTACGTAAGTCTTTTCTCCCGCTGTTGCGGGTGCGTGCAAGCTACTGCGCCCACAGCTTGGATGCGCTCCAGCGTGGCCCGGCTATCGTCTGCGCAAACCATGTCAGCCTGCTGGATGGCTTTATCGTCGCCCTAGCTAGCCCCGTGCCGCTGACCTTTGGCGTGGATACGGACTACTCCAGGCGCTCTAAGGTAGCCATGCGAGGCATGGCCGCGCTGGCATGGCTTGGTTTCGGCGCAGTCATCCCCGTCGATATCGGCTCACCCTATGGCATCCGAACGATGCTTAAAAGGCTGCAGGCGGGCGACACGCTGATGCTGTTCCCCGAAGGTTGCATTAGCCAGGACGGCACCCCCCAGCCAGAGCACCAAGGCATACACTGGCTGCAGCAACGGGCGGGGGTGAAGTTGATACGGGTACAGATTACCGGAGCAGAAAATAGCCGTTTTTTTGCGAAATCGGGAACAGATTTTTGGCCTCGTATTAATCTCTCGTTTGGAGTGCGGGCCGCAGATTAAAGGAGGACAGCCATGAAAGAGAAACCTTGGTATCAGCGCTTGGCGGTATGTATGGGGCTTAGCGCAGCTATTGTATTTACTCCAATTATTTTGATGTTACTCATCAGTATTTTTGGGAATTTGGCATGCTGGGCGTTTGGAGGTGCTATGTGTCCTCCGCTTCATTATCACTAAAATTAGTTATTAAATAAGAGGCTGGGCTTTATGGGAACACTTGCGCACTGTATTATCGCAATTGGTGAAGCCATTCTTATGATGTTGACAGGATTGGGATATTTATATCGCCCTGATGCAATGCAGCCCTCATGGCTTTGGCTGGTTTTGGGTATTGCTGCTGGGGTGATGAGTATGGGAAATTTCTATCTTTACCATTTAACGAGAAACCATGATTGACGACGATTTCAGCCGACCACCAGTGCCCGAGGAATTGCTCCAGGCAGAGCGCCGGGCCGGGCTGTACCGCGAGCAGCGCGAGCTGCTGGCCGACGACAACCCCAGCGAGGCCCGTATACAGGCCTTGGCGCGCCTGCAGCGTGAAGTAGAAGCACTCCAGCAGGGGACACCCGACGAGCCCACGGAAGGAGCTGATTAGGGCCTTTGCATACACGTTGACAACAGAGGACAATGAAGCTATTGGAACAAGGAGGTTCGTGATGGTGAACGCAACTACCGCCGCTTTCCGCAAGATGATGCTCAATGGCCGCATGAATCAGCTCATGACCGAGGCCGTAGAGGAAGGTATCGAAGCCACGAAGGCCGCGCGCAAGGCCCAGGAGCAGGGCCGCACAGTAAACCCTACCCAGGCCCCCGCGACGAAGGGCGTGGCGGTGGGCGAGGCAATCAGGAGAAGGGCCAAGGCCGCATGAGTGAACAACAAGAGCAGCAGTCAGAAGCAGGAGGAGAACGAGCGCCGACCGTGATTGTTTTTGCAGGGCCGAATGGCTCCGGCAAATCGACCACCACGGCGCGCGTGCTGGACGATCCAGAATTGAAGTTTGACGGCGAATACATCAACGCCGACGACATTGCCAAGGGCCTAGAGGTAGCCATTGCCGACCCCCAGGCGCGCAACCTGAAAGCCGCGCAAATCGCGGAGGAGCGCAGGCATACCGCGCTCAAGGAAGGCCGCGCATTCGCCTTTGAAACCGTCATGTCAACCCCCGGCAAAGTGGCTTTGCTCACCGAGGCAAAAGCCAAGGGCTACGAAGTCACTCTAGCCTTTGTGACGACCAGCGATCCGGCCATAAACGTGCAGCGCGTTGCTGATCGCGTGTTGAAGGGTGGGCACGATGTGCCAGCCGACAAGATCGCCAGCCGCAATCACAGCGCTATGAACTTGCTGGCCTGTGCCGTAGAGCACGCCGATACCGCGCTCATCGTGGATAACAGCGGCACCAAGCCGCGCGACGTGGCCTATCTCATCGACGCCCAGCTCATCGAGGCCGACCCCAGCCAAAGCCCGGCATGGGTAGCCGAAAAGCTCCTCAAGCCGCATCAGGAACGCACGCAGAGCCGCGAGCAGATGCACGCCGCTTTCCTGCAGCTCCAAGACGGCAAGGAAATGAAGATTGGAGATGCCGACGCGAGCCACGGTAAGAGCTATACCGGCAAGATCATTGAGGCTACGAAGCACCACGCCTTGCAGCAAGTCGGTGCGAATAAATGCGTGGTGCATGACCTTGCATTGACCGCGCCGCTGCAGCTTGAAAAAGGTAAGTCGGCCACCATCGGCTATGCCTACCAAGGCGGAAAGATCATCGAACCGGCCAAGGGAATACAGCACGCGCCCAATGCCCCCTTGTCCTCTAAAGACCTGGGCCACGGCCCGAAGCGATAGGACGCACGCCATGAGCACCACCACCGAGAAACAGCACACCGACAGTGAGCAGCCGCCGCGCCGTTTTGTGCGCCCGGCTTATTTCACACCCGTGGACAAGAAGCCCAGGCCGCAGCCCACAGAGGCCGAGCTTGACGCTGAATTTGCTATCCCGGCCCATGTGCTGGAGGAGCAGAAAGCGCCAAGCAAATGAGCTTGGACAAGGCTACTGCAGAAAGCACAGTCAAGGAATTTTTGGCTGAGTTCAAGGGGCTTGAGCAAGTAAAAATCCGGGTGTTGCACGACCGCGCGGATTTTGTCCAGGCATACGGCAGCGCGGCAGATGAAGCCATAGAGGCATGGCAAGGTATGAAGGCCGCATTCATGCCGAACCGGCGGGAAATCCATGTGGCAACCGAAAGCCACTATTCCACGGGCGACCTGAAAACCTCGCTGGCCCACGAAGGCATCGGCCATGCTGGCATCAACACATGCACGCGCGAGGAAAAGCGGGCGCTGCTGGATGCGGTCATTGGGAGCAAGGACACCGACAGCACGCTAGGCCGGGCCTACTGGCCGGAGATTCAAGAGCGCTATCCAGATGCCAGCATCGACCTGCAGGCCGAGGAGGTCTATTGCTTGGCGGTGGAGCGCTCATGGCGGCGGCGTGACCTGAACAAAACGGCCTATGAGCATGCATGGCAAAACTCAGTGATGGGCGACAAGGAGCCGCTGCAGGCGTGGGGACTGGCCCAGGTGGGGCAGCACATCGCCCAGGGCTTGCGCGAGAACACGCGGCAAATCCAGATCATCCCTGCAGCCGATGACGAGCTATTCCGTGCCGGTGACGGCCAGGACGTGGCGCAGTCACGCAAAGCCATGGAGAGCGTTACGACAACCCTGCAGGCCAAGCCCTTGCCAGGGGGCCTAAATGCCGTCGTGAAGGACGCAGACCCGCACGCAGGCAAGCCCTACACCGGCAAGGTGATCGAGGTCACACAGCACCATGCATTGCAGCAGATTGGAGCCAATAAATTCGTGGTGCATGAGCTGGGCAAAGCTGGGCCGCTGCAGCTCGAAAAAGGCAAGTCGGCCACCATCGGCTATCCAGGCATGCAAGCGCAAAGCGTGGCCCTTTCCAGGCCCAGCGGCAAGGAGCTAGCCAAGGGGCCGGAGCGCTGAATCTAGGCGCAGACCAAGCAGAGAAAAGCGGCGGCAACGCCGCTTTTTTATTGGTGACATTGGCCAGCTGCCGGCAGCTGCAAATTGTCGCCAAGAAAGCAGCTCGCCATGGTGACAGCTCCCGATTGCGGCCGCAGCTTGATTGACACCAACAACCGCGCCCGCCCGAGGGCGGGAAAAAGGGAAACCAGCTCGCCCACGCATAGGGCTGGTCACCCGGTTAGGAAGTGCGCCAAAACGTGGCAGGAGGGCCGCTGCGGGCCTGGCGGGGATGGTGACAGATCTACTGTACCTGGTTGCCTCAATTGTCACCACGCGCCCATCGCGTAGAGCGACCTGCAGGCCGATCACTGCCGGGCACCGTCAGCGTTGGCCTAAAGCGGACTTCACCCCAAAAACTTTCTTTCTTTCTTCATTCATTTCTGCCACTTCCAGCGCCCGACCACCCGAGCAGCCAGCGCATACCCGAGAGGGGGACGGCGGTCAACCCCTGGCCCGACCGACTGGAAAGACGACCGGCCTTATGTAAAGCGGAAACATACATTTACAAAATAAATGAGTCACAAAACTACTAAAAATGTTGCACATAACTTATAGTTTTGTCATGTCGAAGCAGGGCAATTTGTCTAAACCACTATGACTACTCGGAAATTCCATCTATGGCAGGGAGAACCGGACGGCGGGTTTTCCAGAATGCGCCCACGTCCCGCACCCTGCGTAGCAGGGGAGAGCTGGTTTAAAGTGAGGCAATTCCAGAAGCTAAGAAGTGCCTATGCCTATGTCAATGCAGCCCATAAATCCCGAGTTACTAAAGAGCTTGGTAAGCGCTGGGTCAGTGCGAACGACTACCGTGATTGCGACCCCAAAAGGCTTCTCAGTCTGCATCAAGTTTGGAATGAATGAAGGTGTTTTGACGACTTTTAGAGGAAACACCCGATATTTCAAATCACTGCATACTTTGCTAGATTATTTCCATGGTCTAGGTGTATTTAGAATTGAACTAGATATATCCAATTACCAACGGGAATGAATTTAGCGGGAGGCCGCATCAAATGAACAAGAACAATCCAGCAAACCAACTCATCAAAGAAATTGCAAGCATTAGCAAGGACGCTCAAAAAGGTTTGGCGCTCCGCAATTCACTAGAGGAGAAATTGAAGAAATTGCAGAAGCTGGGTATTGTTTATGGCTCCCTCTACAAGAGGGATGAAAAGTATGTTTACCTGCTGCATCGGTCAAAAGTCGGTGAAAAGCGTAGGCGTGAATATCTAGGCGTAGATGAAAAAGTGATTGCGCACTATGAGGCATGCATCGAGCGAAGCAAAGAATATGACCAAATTCAAAAGAGCTTGAATTCGCTTGATTCGCGGCTGCAAAACGCTTTGCACTATTTAAAATTGGCACGCTTTACAGCGTAAGGGAGGATAATGGTTAAGCGAGTACCACCAGAGCAAGGCGATTTGTTTAAAATGCATATCGTCAATGCAGCGGTAAAAGATGATATTCATTCAATGGAGTATCCTCTTTTCTCGCTGGCAAAGCGCGCCGATACCGAAGTGCGTGAATATCGGGACGCGCGCAGTGGAAAGTCGCTAAAGATTATTCCCTCTGCCTACGGCATGCCTACGATCTTTGATAAGGACTTGCTGATCTATGCAATGTCCCAGCTCGCGGCGGCGATGAACCAGGGGCAACCAGTCAGCCGGACGATTGTCTTTCAAACTTCGGATTTTCTAAACGCCACCAAACCCGACAAGGACGGCGGCAAAAATTACACGCTTATCATTGGTTCGCTGCGGCGTTTGCGGGGCACGACGCTAGAAACCAATATTGAAACGGGCGGCAAGCTGGAAACCGAAGGTTTTGGCTATATTGACGATTACAAAATAGTACAGCCAACATCAAGAGGCAAGGGGGCTTTGGCGGTGCAAATGTCGCTTTCCCCCTGGTTATATCGGGCGCTGATGAACTTTGAAATTCTGACGCTTCCCAAGGGCTATTTTGCGCTTGGGCAACCCATAGAGAGACGCCTATACGAGCTGGCCCGCAAGCATGCAGGAAGCACGGGCGTTATATGGAAGATAAGCATGCAGCGGCTGTTAGAAAAGACTGGCAGCAAGCAATCGCCAAACGAGTGTGCAAAACAGGTGCGAGCAATTATAAAAAGTGACAGCCTGCCAGATTACCGGGTATTCCTTGACAAAGCCAAGAAGCCCTATAACGTGGTTTTCATCACTAGGAACAATAAAGCCTTGACCGAGGAGTTGGAAAAGAAAAACCTCTTTGATTGGTACGAGGAACTTTCCAAGAGCAACCCGCGCGACTGAGCGGACTTCACCCCGTAATAAATATATCGCACTGCCCCCTTTTTCCGCCTGCGGCGGTGCGGTGCAGTGTTTCGCGGCTAGCCAGGAGCTGGCCCAGCCCGGCCAGCAGGCCGTGCGAACAGACTTCATCCCAGGAACAGCCAGGATCGAGCGCCCCTCAAAGCACGTAGCCATGCGGGTTTGCGGGCGATTGCGACGGCACGCTGCGCGCCCTGCAGGCGCACGGCCACCAGGGCCAGCGGGCAGGAGCTGGCCCAGCTCGGCCAGCAGCTACGCGAACGGACTTCACCCCAGGAACAGCCAGGATCGAGCGGCTCAAAGCACGTAGCCATGCGGGTTTGCGGGCGATTGCGACAGCACGCCGCGCGCCCTGCAGGCGCACGTCCACCAGGGACAACGGCCAGGAATTGGCCCAGCTCGGCCAACAACCACGCGAGCGGACTTCACCCCCAAAATGGTGACTCACAAAACCATGGCCAGGGCCTGAGCTGTCACCATTTCTCGCATCTAGGCGCTGTGTTCCCTTGCTGGCACCTGGGGGGACTTCACACCAGAGAAGGCTGAATTGTCCACAGAGCCGAGGCAAGCGGGAAAAGCGGACTTCACCCCAGGAATAGCCGGGATCGAGGAGGGCGTAGAGTAAGCAGCTACGCGGCTTTGCGGGCGATTGGTGAGTAGACATAGGCATCGCACCCCCCATCCTTTGGCGGGTGATCGTTGTTCGATCCTGGCAGCAAGACGAGCGGACTTCACCCCCAAAACGCTCCGACTAGGGCGATTTTGGCACCGCACCCCCCCCATATCCACAGGCCCGGAACAGCGGACTTCACCCCAGGCCGAGCCAGGAGCGAGCATGGCACAGAGCAAGCTGTCGTGCGGCTCAGGCGCGCGACCGCGCGCTTACAGCGCTACGCACCCCCTCTAAGGCACCGCTCATAACGAGCGGACTTCACCCCAAAAATGCCAATTTTTCGGTGGATAACTCCTAAAAGCGGACTTCACCCCACAAAACACCCTCGGATGAGCGGACTTCACCCCACGGCAAAAGGGACTTCACCCCACAGATGCGCGCATAAGTCGTTGATTTTTAAGGGCGAGGCCGAGAAATCCACAGGCGCCACACGCGCGCGCGGTATTTAACTTTTCTTTTTAATAAACGCGGCCAGGGCCGCGCCGCTTCCTGGGGGCTACGCCCCCGCCAGCTCCTCCGGGCCTGACGGCCCTCCGCCCGCGCTTCGCGCTCCCCGCCCGGCGTCCCCCAGGGGCTACGCCCCTCGCTTCGCTCACCCCTTGATCTAGTCCCCCCAAAGGGGGGACGCATAGGTTCCCCCCAGCCCTCAGCAAAGAGCACGCCTAACCCAGCAGTCGCCCCACTGCAGACCTACCGCGCCCGCCCCAGGGCGGGAAAAAGGGATACCAGCTCGCCCATGACACCGGGCAGCGCCTGAATCAAGGCCGCTCGCTCGCCCTGGTTGAGCACAAAGGCGACGGCCTGGCACTGGCCCAGCTCGACCAGCGCAACGCAACGGACTTCACCCCTCAAAGCAAGTAGTTTCCGCTCCCGCCCAAGGACGGGGAAAAGGAGGAAGGCCGCGAAGAGGTCAGAGGCGCGCCAGATCGACCGCAGCGCCGTTTTTTCTAAGAGGCCGTGGGGTAGGGCAGGGGTGGGGCTGAAAAACGCGCCCAAGAGGCCAGAAATGGACTCTGAAAACCGCGGATTACAGTTTATTACTTTATTTCTTCGTTACTTCATTTCTTTCTTACTTTCTTTCGTTGTTTCTTTCTTTCTAGTGCGATATAATTGCATCATCAGCAAGAAGGAAAGGGCTTTGTGATGAGGTTCCAGCGCACACAGAGATACGGGCAGATCGAGATAACGCCGCGCAAGCTGCGGGCCATCGAGGGAAAGCCGGAGCGTGACCGTAAAGCGCTGGCTGCAAAGCTCCCGCTGCTGGTCGACGTGCTGCCCGAGCCCGGGCCGGTGGACGTGCAGGCAGAAATTCAGAGTCGGCAGCGGCGTTCAGATGCATCCGAGCAGCGCATGCGTGCCCTGTACGCCCGGGTGTGGCGTGAGTCGCGCCGGGACTATTTCCAGGCAGATGCCACAACCCGCGCAGCGATCCGGGAGGCTTGGGCGGCGTGGACTGGCCCGATTACCTGCATGTATTACCGCTACGTGGTTGACCTACATACGGGCGTGCAAGAGGCCCGCTCGCAAGCCTTCAAGAAGGCCGAAGCCGAGAGCAAAGCCCAGCGCCGGGCGATGAGCAAGACCCAACCGAGTTTGTTTTAACCACAGGAGTAAACGAGATGAGCCAAGAAATCCCCGAAACCATCGACTTCACGCCGACTTGGGGCGAATGGGCAAATATGTTCCGTCGCTTGGCGGAAACCGGAGAAACCAGAGCTGTGCGCGAGCTGCGGCCCGACTTCGCTAAAGCAATGGCTGCAGCCCAGGCGCTGCATGAAATCCGTTCGACGTTGACGGAAGAACAGGCCAAAACTGTCAGCCAGACCATTGCCGCCGAGCTGACGAAGCAAGGCTATTGAATCCCTTCAAGGTTTGGCGACAAAACGACAGCCAGGCCTTGATAATCCTGTCACCAAAGAGGAGAGAACATGCGACCCGCAGAATTCACCGATGCGCAAATTATCCAAGCAGGCCAAGCGCTGGAGGCCAAGGGAACGAATGTCACCGGCTTTGCTTTGCGCAAAGCTATTGGCGGTGGCACGCCGGCGCGGCTGGTGCAGGTTTGGAATGCCTTCAAGGAGCAGGCCGGGGGCGAACTGGTGGAGGCAGCACCAGAGCTGCCCATCGAGCTTGAGGAGCTTGTCGGCCAGCTCCAAAAGGGCATGGCCGACAGCATCAAGCAAGTGGCCTTGACGATCCATGACCGGGCCACCAAGGGCGCAGAGAAGCGCGTCAGCGACGTGGTACGCCTCTCCAACGAACAGCAGGAGCAGGCCAAGCGCGAGATTGCCGACGCATCGAGCGCAGTAGAGGAGCTGGAAACGGAGGTGGACGGCTTGCGCGAGGAGCTGCAGGCCAAGGCCGAGGAGCTGGCCGCAGCCCATGCTGCCGCCCAGGAAGCCGCAATCAAGAGCGCCCAGCAGGCCGAGCGCCTGGACGCTGCGACCGCCGAGGTGGCCGAGCTGCGCCGCCAGCTCGCCGCCTGCAGCCAGGAACGCGATGCGGCCAAGCTGGAGGCAGAGAATGCCCGCGCCGATGTAAAGGTGGCCCAGGCCCGCGCGGAGGAGATCGAGCAGGCAAAACGCGATGCGGCCGCAGCGCACGCCGAACGCATCAAAGACTTAGAAACCAGCCTTGCCGACGCCCGCAAGACCATTGCGAGCAAAGACCAGCAGATTGCGGATACAAACGAGCAGGCGGCGCAGGCACGCGAGCAAACGGCTCGCCTTTCGGGCCAGATCGAGGCCATACGCGCCGAACAGGAGAAGGCTAAGGCCCAGGAGCCAGCAGAGCCCGCAGGCTCCCCAGCGGCCCAGAAAACGGCGCAAAAAAAGCCCGCTGTGAAAGCGGGCCAAGGTGACAAATCAAAGTAAGGGGGGCTTTGATTGTCGAACTCTGATTAGATCATGGGTGGTAAGTGCTGCAGCCGTCCCCCTGCAGCGTTCCGCCATTGGCGACAGGACGGACAACCAGGTTCTTAGATCCTGTCACCATGTTGGTGACTGGAAGAAAGTTGGCCATGGTTTCCGCTGTCACCAGTTCAGGCCGTGTGTAGCTGGGCTTGTATCCCGTCTTTGATCGCCTGGGCGTAATCGGCCAGCTCGGCAGGTGCTTTACCTCCTGTCAGCTTTTCAATAAGGCCCATGGCCGTGTCTTGCGACATTTTCAGCTCTACCTTTTCCTGATCCTTCGCCACGAAATACGGAATCAGCAATTCCACGTCCTCTACGGCGAGAGTCAGCTTCACGCTGCTGCTGGCTGGGGCCTTTGATGTGGGCTCCTTGGGCCGAGGCGTGGCGACGGTAGGCGCAGTTCTGGGCGGCGTGCCGCCGTGGTCAGAATCATCAAAACCGCTTGGGCTGCCGTCAGCACCACCCTGCAAGGCGCTGGAGTCCGTCGCGGTGCCGGTGTCATGCCCAGCTTGATTGCCGGGCTCCTGGGCGGGCTCCTGGGCTTCCTGCTGCGCCTTGACGGCCTTGCTTTCCGCCTCGACCGCATCACGCGAAATCACGAAATCGCCGGTTTGGGCTTCCAGCATCAAGCGCTCGCGGCTTTCTGGCTCCAGCGCCTTGAGCTTTGCCAATGCGTCAGCGCTTGCAATCTTGCCGCTTTGTGCCAGCTCGGCAAACTCGGGCTCAAGCAAGGCCAGCAGGCGGGATACCTGGGAAGCATTCAGGCCCAGCAGTTCGGCCACGTCCTTTTTCTTCAATTTGCTGTCATTATCAAGCTCCTCCTTGATAACGATTGCCAGCTCATAATCGGTAAGGCTTGCGCGATTATTGTTCGCCATGGCTTGAATGAAGCGCAGGCGTGCGGCTGGAATGTCGTCACGAATAAGAGCCGGAACAGTCGTCAAGTTCGCGCGCTGTGCGATTCGCCAACGTCGCTCACCATCAATAAGAATATATTTTGTCCCGCTCCCAGCGGGCGCGGTACGCAGCAGCAAAGGCTGCAAAATACCAGAATTCTTAATGCCTCTTTCGAGAAACGCCATTTCATCTTCATTGAAGACGCGGCGGGGTTGAGCAGGGTCAGGGGAAATATCAGTAACCGCAATATCGGTTCTCTGCTCTTCAGTGTCGCCCAGGGTGCTCAGAAAATCAATTGCTGATCCAGTAGCCATATTAACACCCTCCTATCAAATCAAGCCCAGGGTGTTAGGAAGGCTGCGCCAAGAATCGGCAACCTCGCGGGGGATATTGTTGTATTCCCAAACTGGTTTGCCAATGGCAAGCGAATCAGAAACACCTACCCGCTGGCCCAATGGAATTGGGACAAAGTTATTGGGGAAATTGCAGACAAATGGGCCTTTATGTTTCAGGTCATGGGACTACACTGGTTATAACCAGCTAGGGCGTCAACCTGGTGTCGATGCGGTATCAATACGGCGTCTATACGGCGTTCATCCGGCCTTTGGCCGGGTTAACCCCGTATGTACCCCGCATTGACACCGGATCAACATCCTAGTCAATGTAAATCCTATCGGTTTGTAATCACTTCTATTCTCAAAGGTTGTTGAAGTTCGCCTGGTGTGGTAAAACCTCCAGCAACAACCGTATACATCTT
>JANKYG020527881.1:0-15120 GCA_026541955.2 Simalia boeleni
TGGCAGAAGCTCCGGGACAAGGTGCAGGGCGTCGCCACCCGGATACGTGACTTCATCACCCGGCTCCGGCAGGCCATCGTTGACCGGTGGAACGCGATCCGAGAACGCGCCGCCCGAGCGTGGGACGGCATCCGCGACAAGGTGGCCGGGGTGAAAGCCCGCATCGCGGGCATCGTGGAGACCCTCCGCTCCGCAGTCGCCGCGAAGTGGCAGGCAATCAAGGACCGCGCAGCGTCCGCGTGGGACGGCGTGACCAACAAGGTCGAATCGGTCAAGGGCAGCATCGCCACGAAAATCGAATCCGTACGCTCCACCATCGTCGGTAAATTCAAGTCCGCCAAGGACTCCGTAACCGACATTCTCGATGCCCTATGGAGCCCGATCCAGAACATCATCGACAAGATCAATGCCGCGATCACGGCCGCCGGAAAACTCCGGGACAAGCTCCCCAGCAACCCATTCTCATCCGCTCCGGGAGCCTTCACAGCCACCCCCGCGGGGTCGCCCTCCGGGACCGCGGTATCGGTCACTGTGAATATGAACGTGAACGCGACTGATCCGGGTCAGGTCTCGGACGAACTGGCCACCGCAATCGAGAAGCGTCTAGCCGCCATCGCGCGGCGGAAGGGCCGCCGCTGATGTTCACCGCACTCATCAAGATAGGTGTCTGGGAATGGCGCGTCACCAGCGAGGACGAGCCGGACTACGGCCCGACCGCCCCGGTCTCGATCAGCCGGTCTATCGGTGACGGCGACCTGTGGCCACCCCACCCCGAGCCCGCCACGGCCACGTTCGGGATGATCACCCGCGACCACGCCGGAATCCCCGGCATCGACATCGGGAACCCCGTCACCATCGATATCGACGGGTACGACACCTTCCACGGCCGTATCTCCGACATCGAGACCAGCCCCCACGCGCTCGGTGTCGTCTGGACCATCACCGCGGCCGACTACACCGCCGACCTTGCCGAAACCGTGATCGGTGATGACCCGTGGCCTGCCGAGTACCACCGGGACCGGGTGGCGCGCATCTTCGCCGCCGCGGGTGAGCCCGCCCCGACGTACGGCGTCCTCAACACTGCCGGGGCGCTCCCGGTAGACACCAACCCGGTCACCGCGGCCCGGGACGTGGACGCGCAACCGGTCCTCGACCTCATCGTCGGGCTCACAGACGAGTGGCCATTGACGAACCCGTTCGCACCCATCCAAGGCCGCTACGTCCTCAACGCCGTCATCGACCCCGCGACCGGCCAGCGGACCGGCTGGCAGCTCGACCCGGTGATGAAAACCCTCCCCGAGGACTGGCACCCGGCCGTGTTCGGGCAGACCCCGAACGGGTGGGGGATCGTCCCGACCCACCCCTACCCGGGTGTCACGAGCGGGCACTACGTGGACCAGTCCGCCCAATGGCGACGTACCAAGGCCACCGTGCCCGACGAGATCGTCGTCTCTGGGGTGCTCGACGGGTTGCAGCGCAACATCCGAGTACGCGCGCCGTGGGCCACCTGGAAACCCCGTGCCAGCGTCACCCGAACAGTCGCGCTCACCTCCACGATGATCGCCCGGGAACTCGCCGCGATGTTCCTCCCCGCTGCTCCCGAGACCTGGACCGGCGACGCCTTCACCTACCGCCGATCACGCGACCCCGACGCGCCGGCCAAACTCCCGGCCTTGTTCACACCGCGGGTCATCTCCGACATCGACCCTCGCCACGTCCCCAATGTCCGCACCTGGTGGGGCGGCATGGTCGCCTCCACCACCGTCACACTCGACGGCCAACACGTCACCGAGCAATTCACCCTCACCCCGCTCATGCCCGGCTCAATCAACGGCGGGAACCCACAGGCGAACGCGCTCACGTGGGACGAGCTCCCCGAAACGCCGACCTGGGAAGACCTCTCACCCGTGGACCTGTGGAACGAACTCGACCTCATCAGGAAGGCCAGCTAATGCCAGCCACGACCCCCAAAGCCCTGCTGCCCTACCCGCTCGGCAGCGACCCGTTCGCCAACGGTGACGAGGTATTCCGCTCGCTCACCGAACGTCTGGAGCGGCTGCTCACCCGCTCCGGGATCGCCTCCTGCCCGACCACCGCAGGGTCGTCCACCAGCACGGCCGTGGACATCGGGTACGGGTTTTCCACCCCGCCCGTGGTCTCGGTGAGCCTCTACAACACCACCCGCCCCGACCTGTTCGCCATCAGCGTCCACAACGTCACCGAGACCAGTTTCTCCGTCTCGGTCTACCGCTCGGCCGGGTCCGGCAACGTTCAGGTGATGTGGAGGGTGCTGCCATGACCGCGACCAGTTACAACGGGTACCCCGTACTCACCGACCGCCGTGACGGCCCGCTCCCGCGGCTCCGGGTCTGGAAAATCCCCGGCACGGGGCGTCACCTGATCCTCCGGGACGGCTCGGCGGGTTTCCTCCTCGCCTACGTGGCCTTGTGCTTTCACGAGCGCGTCGAGCCGATCGGCCGCGGCGTCTGGGACGACTGGGGTTACGCCTCGCGCCCCGTCCGAGGGAGCACTACCCAAGCCAGCACCCACGCGTCCGGGACCGGGATGGACCTCAACGCCACCCTTCACCCGCTGTCACGTCGTGGCACCTTCCGGCCCGTCCAGTACGCAAAAACGCGGTTCTGGCTCGCCCGAGTCCGCGCGGCGGGCTGTTGGGTGCGCTGGGGTGCCGACTACACCAACCGCGCCGACGAGATGCATTTCGAGGTCATGGGCGACCTCGCGGCGGCCGAGAAGGCGGCCAGGAAGCTCATGGGCACCCCCCGCGGTCTTCGCATCCTGGCCGCGAACCCCGGCGCTAAGGCGGTGATCCTGTCGTGACGGATCGCACCCTCGCCCTGGCCGCGCTCGCCGCTACCGTCCTCATGTCGGTGGCGCTGATCGGCGTCCTGGCGATCAACGACCGTCCCGTGCCCGACGCCCTCACGATGGCCGCGTCTACCGCGCTCGGCGTGCTCGGCGGGGTGCTCGCCCCCACAGCCGTACGAGGGGGTGACGGTGATCCCGACAGAACCGACGCTCGGTGAGATATACCGCCGCTTCGACCGGTTTGAGATCGAGGTCCGCAACGACCTTCACGAGATCAGAGACCGGACCGTGCCCACCGTCCTGTGGTCAGTCGAGAAAGCGCAGATCATGGACGAGATCACCGACCTCCAAACCCAGCTAGAGGCACAGCGGGTCACCAAGCGGCAACTACTGATCGGTGCATTCCTGCTGCTCATGGGCGAGATCCTCGCCGTCATCGTCGCGCTCGCCGGGATCACGCCGTAAGCCGACCCGCGGCCGCGACCGCGGCCCGCGGTCCGTCGTCGGGCAGGCGGATGTAGCGGCGGGTGGTCTCGGTCCTCGTGTGGCCGAGGACCGCGCCGACGCTCAACAGGTCGCGGGTATCGGCGTAGGAGACCGTTGCCATCCGGTGCCGCAGCGTGTGCGCGGTCCACCCGTCCGGGAGCGCGTCCGAGACCAACCGGGTCACATGCCCCGGTGTCAGGTGCCCGCCCCGAGGGGAGGGGAACACCCACCCGGTTTGTTGCCGCAGCCACAGCAGGAGACCGGGGTCGGTCACCGGCACCTGCCGGACCTTCCCGCCCTTCCCGTTGACCCGAAGCGTGTCCCCACCGAGATCGGTGCTGTGCAGCGCCGCGATCTCGCACGCCCGTAACCCGAGCAGCGCCCCGAGTTGGATCATCCGGCGCGTACGCCGCGGTGCGGACCCGAGGGCCTGCACGATCACCGCATCCGGCGCGGGCCGGGCCGAAGCGGCCGGGACCGTCACCGCCGGGAGCCCCGCCGCGGGATCGTCAAGCACAAGGCCCGAGGCGTGTGCCCAACGGAAGAACGCCCGGACCGCGGTCCGAGCGCTCTTCCGGGTCTCCGGCGACCAGCCATCTTGTGCCAGCCACTCGACCAGCGCGGCCGTGGTCACGTCTCCCGGCGCGGTCCCGGTCGCGTCCGCGGCCCGGTCGAGCCAGTACCGGTACAGCCGGATCGTTCCCGGCCGACGTGCCGCCGCCCGCTGTGCCAGCTCAAACCTGTCCGCAAGTTCCCATCCCATCAGGGGAGTCTCACGCGGCGAGCAGCGCCGGACGAACCGGCACAAACCGGTAACCGGAGGGTTGTTGGTTCGAGTCCAACCGGGGGAGCAGCGAGTCAGGCGTCGGACCATCGTCCGGCGCCTGACCTGTTTCCAGCCAATGAAGATCAACGCCGGTCTTCATCGCCCACAGGACGAGTACTGACCGCCTCACCGGCCCGAGGTCATGGGTCCACCGCCTAATCGTCTCCCGGTTCACGTCCATGTACTCGGCCATCTCTGCCCGGCCGATCTCTGCCACGTCGAGCGCTTTGCCGAGCCGGTCGCCAAGGGTCCACTCCGGCACGATCCGCCGGTCTACCGTTTGCTGTGTCATACACACACAATCTCATAAAGGTGGGAGGAGTGTCGGCGTGTCGGCAATGTCGTGTCGTGCGGCTATGCCACATTGCACGGCATGGCCAAGCCGAACGCGCTGAGAGCGCTAGAACACCTTGAATCCGCCCGTGTCGCTCGATCCTCGTTGATCGAGGCGTACGGCAACCCCGAGAACCACGAGCAGCTAGTAGCCGGTTTCCATCAGGTCGAGCGGACCGCGTTGAAGCTCGCAGAGGTTCACGCCCTGCTCGCCATCGCGGACGCTGTGCGGGGTGGTTCGCTGTGAGCGACTTCCTGACTGTGCTGGTCGTGATGCGGTGGCACGTCCTCGCCGCCGTCCTGGTGCTCGCCGCCGCGTCCTGGTGGGAGGCCCGCAATGCATGAGGGTCTTGTCGCGCTGCGCGTGGGCACTGCGAACCTGAACCCGGCGTACGGGTCCGCCACCGCAAAGATCGACGTCATCCGCCGCCGCCGGCCACACCTCGTGGTGTTTCAGGAGATCACCACCACCGAGCAGCGCGCCGCACTCAACGACCTGATCCCGAGGGGTTACAGGGTCCGGTTCGACCGTGACGGCAACGCCGTAGCGTGGCGGACGAACGTGATCGAGCAGCCCCGCGGCCGGTGGGTTGACCGGGTGAGGACCATCCCCGGCCTTGCGAAGGTGACCCCTAACCGGTGGCTCAACACCCGGTATCTATGGCACAAGCCATCCGGCCGGGTGATCCGGCTCCGGTACACCCACGCCCCGAGCGGCTACAGGCCCGAGCACCGCCGCACAACAAAGCAGGCGTGGCGGATGCGGATGGCGCGCCGTCACTGGCAGATCATCGGCCGAAGGGTCGGGACGTGGGTGGAGCGGAACCGCCGACGCGACCCCGACGCCCGTGAGATCGGCATCATCGCCGGAGACTTCAACGCTCCCCTCACCGACGACACCCGGCCTTGGTACCCCGGCCCCGTCCTGCGCCGCTACATCAAGGCGTACGCCGTCCACAGCATCGACGCCGTGGCGCTGCTGTGGACCAGCCCCGCCATCGTCACCAGGACCAGCGGGTACGACCTCCCGGCGAACGACCACCCGTACGTGCAGGCGACCCTCTTTGTCACCCCCTCGACGCGGAAGGAGCCCCCGCGTCGTGTGCGTTGACCACACCTCGGCCGCGGTGCTGGTCGAGAACATCGACGGCACCGCGGCCCTGACCTGCCACACCTGTGGCGACGTACTCGCGGCCCTCACCCCCGACCCGGCCGGGGGTGGCTGGTGGTGACCACTGACCCCGCTGTCCTGACGTGGATGATCGCGCTCGCGCCACGCCCGCGGCCTGCGCCGGTCGGGCGGCACTGGTGGCGCGATCTCGTAACCCAGACGTGGCGCTGTGCTCATGACCAGTGGCAGGCCGACGCCGAAGCGGCCGCCGACGCCGAAGCGGCCAGCGTCGGGTACGCCACCGAGCTAGCCGAGTACCGGGAGCAATGCCCGCCGCCGACCCTCAAACAGATCATGACCGGCCTCTCGACGGGAGGGATCGCCCCGTGAGCGTTGAACACATGGCCGTGGTCCTGCACCACTCCAAAGCCAAGGGGACCGCCCGCCTCGTGCTGCTCGGGATCGCCAACCACATGGGCGACGGGGGAGCGTGGCCATCGACCGCGACGCTCGCCCGGTACGCCGGTGGTGTGGACGTGAGAAACGTGCAGCGCGCTATCGAGAAGCTCCGAGGTGACGGTGAACTCCGGGTGTATCTGCAAGCTGGTGGGCTGGCAGGTGCGGCGGACCACACGCGCCCGAACCGGTACGACGTGCTGGTCTCGTGCCCGCCGTGGTGTGACCGCTCACCGTGGCATCGGGACACCCGCACACCGCAGGAACCCCTGTGGAAAAACCGGGTGGCGAATACGCCACCCCCCGGCGCTAGCGCCACCCGAAACACCAATATGAAACCGGCCGATGAAACTGGGGTTGTTGTGGGTGCCTCAACTACAGACCGCGCGTGCTCGATCTGCTCGCTGGTCGAGGCCGAGTGCCAGCGCCGAGCGCCGGTCTCCGGTCACGCCTTCACCCCGAAGCCAAGGCCGTGATGGCTGACATCCCCAACGGCCGAGCACACCGAGCATGGACCGCAGCAGTGCTGGCCAGCTACGGCACCCGCTGCCACCTCCAACTCACCGGCTGTCTCGGTGAAGCGACCACCGGCGACCACATCATCCCCCGCTCGGTCCGCCCAGACCTCGCCCTCGTCGTGTCCAACGGCCGGCCAGCCTGCTTGCCCTGCAACCGCCGCCGCGGTGCCGCTCCGTTGCGAACCACGACAGCGATCGACAACCGAAATTTTTTTGAGACCACGCCAACTAGCTGGACAGATCTCCGCCCGTCTCCCCCCCAGGACCACAGGAAAAACGGGCCAACGACGACGGGGAAGGAGCCCGCATGACACCGAACGCTCCCGACCAGCCGCTCCCGGGGCTGGAACCGGCCGAACGCACCGGATCGAGCCCGATGGAGAAGGCCGCGCGACGCACCATCGCCGCGCTCCACGCCGCGGGCCGCGTCACCGAAGCCGACGCGCTCACCTGTCAAACGATTCTGGAACTCGCCGCCGTCGTGGCCACCGGCACCCGCAACGGCCGGGCCTCCGCTGTGGCGATGGCCGCCGCGCAGATCCTCGCCGCCCTCGACCGGCTCGACCCGATGGAGACCGACACCGATGACCGCCCCTCAGACGCATGGGACGAACTGGCCGAAGAACTCCGGAGCGCCGCCGCTATACGCGACCCCGCGTAACCCCGACCGGCCGAGCACCGGCCCACAGATCGGGGTCATCGCCTCCGCGCTCGGCACACCGTTCATCCCCTGGCAGTCCTACGTATCCGACGTGACAGGGGAGCGGAACCCGGACGGGTCGTACGCCTACCCGGTAGTGGTCATCACCGTCCCGAGGCAGACCGGCAAAACCACCCTGATCCGCGCGGTCGGCACACACTCCGCGCTAGTGCAGCGCCGCGACGTGTTCTACACCGCGCAGACCGGGAAGGACGCCCGCGCCCGATGGGCCGATCTGGTGAAAACGCTCCAGACCAGTCCGGTGTTCGCTGACCGGTTCGTGGTCCGGCTCCGCGGCGGCTCCGAGCACGTCGAGTTCCCCAGCCGCCGCACCGCGGGCGGTGGCATCATCCCCTCGGCGGTGTTCCAGTGCTTCGCCCCGACACCCGAGTCGCTGCACGGGTACACCCCGCCGAAGGTGTTCGTTGATGAAGCGTTCGCGCAGACCGAGGCCGAGGGCGAGCTACTCATGGGCGCGGTCGGACCCGCGCAGTTCACGATCACCGACAAACAGCTGTGGATCGTCTCGACCGCAGGCACCGCGGTATCGACGTGGTTTCACGACTGGGTGGACCGCGGAATGGACGGTGCCGCGGGAGTCGCGTGCTTCGTGTGGGGAGCATCCGACGAGCACGACCCCTACGACCCCGCCCACGTCGAGCAGTTCCACCCCGGCGTCGGTTTCGAGTTGAACGGGAAACTGCTCACCGCCGCCGACGTGATCGACAACGCCGGACGAATGACCCGCTCCGAGTACGAGCGCGCGTACGCCAACCGGCGAACCGTCACCACCGAAACGCTCATCCCGCCCGACCAACTCGCCGCGCTCACCCGCGACCTCACCCCACCCGACCCCGCCGGGATGTGGATCGCCTACGACGTGGACGCCGACCGGCAAGCCGCCTGCATCCTCGCCGGGTGGCTCGACCCCGCCACCGGTCACCCCGTGGGCAAGATCATCCGCGCCGGGGCCGGGTCCGCGTGGCTCGCCTCCGCGGTGGCCGACCTCGACAACGAGCTACGCCCGGCCGGGGTGGTCGCCGTCGATCACGGCCCCGTGGTCGAGACCAACGACCAGCTCGAACGCGACGGCGTACGAGTGACCCGGCTCCCCGAGCGGGCCTACGCCGTGGCGTGCTCCGCGACCCTGACCCGCATAGAGAGCCAGACCATCGGCCACGACGGCGCGGAATCGCTCATGTCCTCGTTCGCCGGTCTCGTCACCCGGCCCGCCATCAGTGACGGGCTCGCGTTCACCCGCCGCAACTCCACCGGCTCCACCGCCGCCGCCATCGCCTTCACCATCGCCACCCATCAAGCCGCGACCGCCGACCCCGCGGCCGCGCCCGTCCTGCACTTCCGAGGAGCCTGAATGATCTGGTTCGAATCCACCCAACGCACCGTTCTCGTCGGATGCGTCCAATGCGGGTGCCGCGAAATCTGCACCACCAAGGCCGCCGCCGACAGGTGGGCACACGAGCACATCTACCGGGCGCACCCGGCCCCCGACCACGAGCACATGCAGGCCATCACAGCCGCCCGAAAACGTCGCCAGCGGGCACAGTGACACGCCGGGGTGTTTGGTAGCTGTCACGCTGATCCGGATCGTTTCGGACCATGTTGGGAATCCGCCGATCGACGGCCATGCGTGACCACGCCGACCAGATCACCGCCGCCATCGGCCACCTGAACCCCGACACCCTCCCGATCGCCTCGCCCTGGTCCACGTCGAACCTCCAACAGATCATCGCCACCGACGTGTTCGGGACCGACCTCCCCCCGGTCACCAGCCGCTCCGCCGCGATGCGGCTCCCCGCTGTGGTCCGAGCCCGGAACCTCATCGTGTCCACCCTCGCGCCGCTTCCCCTCGCCGCCGCGACCACAGCCGGCCAAGTCGAGACCCCGACGTGGATGACCCGCACCGACCACGACGCCGGGCCACAGCAGCGCCTCGCCTGGACCGTTGACGACCTGATCTTTTACGGCTGGTCCTGCTGGTGGCGGGAGAACGGCGCGGACGGGTACCCGATCCGGATGGGCCGCGTGAACCGCGACGACTGGACCATCAACGCCGACCACCGGGTCGAGATCCGCGGCACCGTCCAGCCCGACAACGCCGTCGTGCTGATCCCCGGCCTACACGAGGGCCTGCTCTGCTACGGCCGCGACGTACTCAGCGACGCCGCCAGCCTGTACCGCACCGTCCGGCAGCGGATCGAGAACCCCGCCCCACAGGTCGAACTCCACCAGACCGGCGGGCGGCAACTCACCGAAACCGAGATCGACGCGCTGATCGACCGGTGGAGCCTCGCCCGCACCGGCAAGAACGGCGGCGTCGGGTACACCAGCGCAGACATCGAGCTCCGCGAACACGGCAGCGGGTCCGCCGAACTGCTGATCGAGGCCCGCAACGCCGCCGCCGTCGATCTCGCCCGCATGATCGGGGTCACCGCCTCACGGGTCGATGCCACCGCCCCCAAAGCGTCCCTGAACTACGAGACCACCAGCGGCCGAAATCAGGAGTTCATCGACTTCGATCTCGCGCTCTACATGACCCCGATCACCGCGCGGCTGTCGATGGACGACGTGATGCCGCGCGGACAGCGCGCCACGTTCGACACCACCCAACTCACCAGCCTCACCCCCGCCGCCACCGGCCCGGCACTGGAGGACTGACCAGCCGTGAACACCCCACGCATCACCGCCGCCGACGTGACCGCCACGATCACCCTCGACGGCCCCGAGCAGATCACCGCCGCCACCGAGACCACCACAGACGGCGGCGTGCGCCGATCCCTGTCCGGCCTGCTAGTCCGGTGGGGAGTCATCGGGTCCACCAGCCGCGGGCCGCTCCGCGTCCGGCGCGGCGCGATCCGGCTCCCCGAGCAGATCGGCCGGGTCAAGCTCACCCGCGAACACGAACGCGACAACTCCCGCGGCGTCCTGGTCACCGCGACCGACACCCCCGAAGGGCTCCGCGTGGTCTGCCGGGTCTCGGACGGGACAGACGGTGACGCCGCCCTCACCGAAGCACGCGACGGCACCCGAGACGCGTTCTCGCTCGACGTGATCAACGCCGTCGTAGAAGGCGACGAGATCGTCTCGGCCGACCTGCTCGCCATCGGGCAGGTCGGAATCCCCGCTTACGCCGACTCCCGCATCGACCGCATCGCAGCAAACAACAACGAAGGGAACACCCCCATGAACCTCACCGAAGCCGAGCGCGCGCGCCTCACCGAACTCCGCGCCAAGGACAACCTCACCGAGACCGAGCGCGCCGAACTGACCGCCCTGACCGCCAAGGAGAAGGGCGACGACGACACCGAGACCACCGAAGCCGCCGCCGACCCGGCCCCGGCCGTGACCGCCGCAGCGGTCCCCGCCGTCCCCGCGGGTGTCCCCGCGCCGTCCACCGCGGTCAAGGTCACCGAGCCCAACCACCTTCAGAACTTCGTCTCGACCGTCACCGCCGCCCTGATGCCCGGCGGCGGCGGCGCGGGCGCGATCACCGCGGCCCTGGCCGACATCACCCACGCGCAGCACTCGCACATCGTGGACGCCCCCGGCTGGTCCGGTCAGTTGTGGTCCGGCCTCGCCTACGAGCCCGAGTTCACCGGCCTGCTGAACTCCGGCAAGCTCACCGACTGGGAAGGCCGCGGGTGGCGGTTCACCGAGAAGCCGCAGATGCAGGACTACGCCGGGAACAAGACCGAAATCCCGACCGGCACCATCGGCACCGAGTCCAGCACCTACGAGGCCGCGCGCCTCGCGCTCGGTTTCGACATCGACCGGAAGTTCTTCGACTTCCCCACCGAGGGATTCCTCACCGGCATCCTGGAAGCGGTCCGGGAGTCCTGCGCCATCCGCCTGGACGAGAAGGCCCGCGCCTACATCCTCAACGCCGCCAACGGCAACACCGTCACCGCGCCGCCCGTGTACGGCCCGCCGTCCGCGGGGATGCTCACCGCCGCCGCCCGCGCCGTGCAGCTGGTCAAGCGCGCGCGGCTCGGACGCGCGTCGTTCCTGCTGGTCAACGACGAGGACTACCTCAACCTCCTGTCAGTCGAGACCAGCCGACAGCCCGCGTTCCTGGAGGCCATGAGCATCGACCCCAAGAACTTCGTCGCTTCCGAGCACGTCCCGGCCGGTCGAGTCATCGCCGGAGTCAAGCAGTCCGCGACCTTCCGCACCCTGCCCGGCTCCCCGATCCGGGTGGACGCGCAGAACCTCAACCGCGGCGGTGTCGATCAGGCGTTCTTCGCCTACTGGGCCATCGAGCAGCACCACCCCAAGGGCATCCTCGCCGTGGACTTCGCAGACCCCGCCCCGGCCGGTGAGGTCAGCCCGTCGTGACCGACGCGCCGGCCACCCTCCCCGCGGTGAAAACGCAACTCTCCATCACCGCGGCAGACACCACCCACGACGAGCGCCTTGCGCCCATCGTGGCCGCGGTGAACGCCACCGTCGCCGGGTGGGCCTACCCGGCGACGGTGGGGATCGAGCACCCCGGCGTCATCCAAGGCGCGGTCATGCTCGCCGCGCGCCTGTACCGCCGCCGCAACTCCCCGGCCGGGGTCGAGGCGTTCGGCGCGGACGGGATGGCCTACGTCATGCGGTCCGACCCCGACATCGCCATGCTGCTGGGGCTCGGCCACTACGCAACCCCGAACGTGGGGTGAGACCGGTGACACGCACTCACCCGGTAGCCGAGGCCCTGGCCGAGATCGCCCACCAGATCACCGCGGCCGGTCTCCCCACGGTCCTCGACCCCGCCGACCTCACCCCACCCGGCGCGATCCTCAACCTCGCCGCCATCGAGACCGACACGTTGCAGGGATACCGCCTCGACGTAGAGGTTCTGATCGTCGCCCCCGACGCCCCGCCCACGGCCGCGCTCACCGCGCTATCGGGCGGCCTCGACACCCTCACCGGGCTCCACACACCCACCGGCCCCGTCGAGACCATCGGCGTCACCCTGCCCTCCGACCCCACACCGCTGCCCGCGCTCCGCGTGCCGCTGCAATTCCACGTCCACCCGTAAGGAGCCCCCATGACTATCTCGACCTACAAGGTCGGCCCCGGTGTCCTCACCTTCAAGGCCACCGGTGCCGCGTCCCCGTTCGACGCGTCGTGTCAGGTGCTGTCCTGTCAGATCAGCCCCTCCGAGAACGAAGAGAACGAGGACGACATCACCGTCCTGTGCGGTGAAGAACTCGCCGGGGAGGGCTCGGTCAGCCACGAGTTCGAACTGGCCGCGAAGTTCCTCCAAGACACCCTGAACCGCTCCGGTCTGGTGGCCTACACCTGGGCCAACAAGGGCGTCGTCGTGGACTTCGATTTCACCCCCAACAACACCCTCGACGCCGTGACCCGCGTGACCGGCAAGGTCCGCATCATCCCCCTGCCCGTCGGTGGCGACGTGAAGGCCCGAGCCGAAGCCGAGGCCACGTTCAAGATCATCGGCACCCCCGACCTCGTATTCCCCAACTGAAAGGAACAGCCATGACCGAGCAGACCGAGCAGACCGAGCAGGCCGAGCAGGCCGAGCAGGCCGAGCAGGCCGAGCAGGCCGAGCAGGCCGAGCAGGCCGCCGCGTCCGGGTGGGTGGTCTATGACCGCACGTTGGAGCGGTTCGTCGGCCCGACCCACACCAGCAAGGCCAAGGCCACCGCGTACGGGAAGAAGATCCTGCCCTCCGGTCACGACCGCGAGATCAGGCCGGTCTCGTGAGCGACGGTGTGGAGGTCATCGGTGCGGACCGGTTGGCAGCAACGCTCCGGTCCACGGCCGATGACCTCCGCACCCTCAACGCCGCCGCTCCCGCGGGGCTGGTGGCCGCGCAGGCTCGAGCCGCAGCCCCGCGGCGGACCGGACGCCTCGCGTCCTCCCACCGCGTCACCACAACCCCCGGTGCCGCCGCTGTCACCGCCACCGCGCCGTACGCCGGGTACGTCCACTCCGGCACCCGGTACCGGTCGGCGCGGCCGTGGCTCACCCGAGCATCCGAACAGACCCGGCCCCGGGTCATCGACTACTACCAGCAGGCCGCCGCCCGTGCGATCGCCCAAGTGAAAGGCACCTAACGATGTCCAGCAGCTACACCCCGATTGTTCTCGACGTTCACACCGATGCCCCCGACGGCGGCGTACTGACCCGCCGCGTCACGGTCCGCTACGCCGACCGGATGGTTGCCGAGGAAGCCGCTCCCCGGTACGGCATCCCCTCCGACGAGGCGCAGCACCGGCCCATGACCATGATGGCACTGTGGGCGTTCTGTGCCCTCCAGCGCGGCGGCAACGCAGTCGGTGACTACACCGCGTTCAAGGCTGCCCTGCTCGACGTGGACCCGGTTGAGGCCCCCGACGACGCCGACGTGGACCCGGTACGCCCTACCCCCGAGGGTCAGTTCACGAACTGACCCTCGTCCTCGCCAGCGAGTTCGGCCCCGGCCCGGACTGGTGGGCCACCGCAGATGACCGCCTGATCAGCACCGCGATCCGTGTTCTGCACGACCGCTACGACACCGAAGGAGACGACTGATGGCACGCGCTGATGTGATCGTGCGGATCATGGCCGACGCCCGCGACGGCGTGGCCGGTGTCGAGCAGATGGCCGACCGGTCCGGCCGACTCGCCGGGGCGTACGACAAGGCCCGCACTGCGTCCAAGGCGGTCCTTGGTGGGATCGCGGCGGTCGGGAAACTGTCGTTCGATCAGGCATCGAAATTGCAGCAGTCGGCCGGGGCGGTCGAATCGGTGTTTGGCCGCTCTGCTGGTGCGGTGAAGAAGCTGGCCGGAAACGCCGCGCAAACCGTGGGACTCGCGCAGTCGGAATACAACGACCTCGCTGCGGTGCTCGGTTCACAGCTCGGTAACCTGGGGATATCTCAGGGGAAGCTGGTGGGCACCACCGACACCCTGATCAAAACCGGGGCCGACCTCGCCGCAACGTTCGGCGGAACGACTTCCGAAGCCGTCGAGGCCCTGTCTTCGCTCATGCGCGGCGAAACCGACCCGATCGAGAAATACGGGATCTCGATCAAACAGGCCGACATTCAGGCCCGGCTGGCCGCGAAGGGTCAGGCCGGGCTCACCGGGAAGGCGAAGACCGCCGCCGAGACTCAGGCCAAGCTCGCCCTGGTGATGGAGCAGTCCAAGGGCGCGCAAGGCGCGTTCGCGCGGGAAGCGAACACCGCAGCCGGCCAGCAGCAGCGCGCCACCGCCGAACTCAAGAACGCGGGTGCCGCGATCGGTACGGCGCTGCTCCCGATGGTCTCCAAGGCCGCGCAGTGGCTCGCCAAGCTTTCTCAGATCATCTCCGAGCACCCCGCGGCGTTCCAGCGCGCCACGGTCGCGGTCGGCCTGCTGGCCGCGGTCATCTTGTCGATGAACACCGTGATGGCGGTCGGCCGCGCGGTCGGTGCCGCGTACTCGCTGGTGATGGGGATGATCGCCGCGAAGAACGGCCTTGCTGCCACCGCCGTCGCCGGGAACACCGCCGCAACAGTCGGGTACACCCTCGCCACCAAAGCGATGGCCGCAGGTGCAAAGGTCGCAGCCCTCGCGCAAGGTGTCCTCAACGCCGTCATGTCGGCCAACCCCGTCGCGCTGGTGGTGCTCGCCATCGTCGCCCTGGTCGCCATCCTCGTGGTGGCCTACAAGAAGTCCGACACCTTCCGCTCCATCGTGCAGACGGCCATGCGAGGCGCGCGGATCGCGGTCGGCTGGGTCGTCAGCAAGATCGGCGTCCTGGTGAAGTGGGTCAAGACCCACGCACCCGCGGCGTGGCAGAAGCTCCGGGACAAGGTGCAGGGCGTCGCCACCCGGATACGTGACTTCATCACCCGGCTCCGGCAGGCCAT
>JANKYG020537298.1:0-14715 GCA_026541955.2 Simalia boeleni
AATTCAATTAGCAATCCTATTGCAGAACTCGATCCGTTCATTTGGCTTGATTATAAGAATGCGTCACTTGCGAACGCCGGTTCTTCA
Source organism: Simalia boeleni (assembly GCA_026541955.2). Lineage (NCBI taxonomy): Eukaryota > Metazoa > Chordata > Lepidosauria > Squamata > Pythonidae > Simalia > Simalia boeleni. The sequence goes on from JANKYG020537298.1 coordinate 88, forward strand.
ACACAAACACCAACTGTTGCAGCAGGAACAGCAAGCAAGGTTACTTATTCTAATGGGTCTGCATATTACAATGGTGTTTCGCATAGAGTCAACTCTATGCCAACAGGCCAAACAAATGCAAGAACTATTGGTTGTTGGTACAAGTCTTCCACTTCAAATTCAGGGTACAGATCATTTATTCACGTATCTGATACCGCCAATACCCTATGGGAACTTTATATTGGATACAACGGAAATAAAATTATCATGGGTTGCCAAATTGATAATTTCTGGGCAGACTTAACTGATTCACTAGCTAACATCAATGATGGTAATTGGCACTTCATTACCGCCGAAGTGGTACAAAGGATTAGTCCAACAACGACATGGGATATGAAGCTTAGAGTGGATGATAGAGTCTTTACAAAGACTCTTACTGGTAGATCGTCCAGCGTGCCTAAAGTCAACCCCATGTTTATTGGTTCGGACAGAACTCTTACTCCTTTACTTTCTGCAACTTGGCTTGACGATGTTTTTTATGCAAATAAAGGTTTTTCAGATGAAGCTCACCGAGCAACTTATAAAAATTGGAGTCCGTAATGATGTATAATAAAAGAATGGATATTAAATCACTATTCAACCCCGCTAATCGCGGACGTATATATGCAGTATCAGCGGCCATTGTCGCCGCTTTGGTTACATTCGGTGTAGTTTCTACTTCAATTGCACCACTAGTTCTAGGGCTGGTTCTATCGGTTGCTACCCTAGGAATGGCTATTGTTAATTCTAAGAACACTGTCCGCACCGCCGTTTATGGTGTGTGTGCCGCCGTGGGCGCTCTTCTTGTGGCCCTCGGCATTGTTGATGGGGCACAAACCGACGCCCTGATTGCAATCGCGGCCCCGTTGCTTGGTATCACCCTCGCTGCGGCAAAGACTCCCGCGCAGACGGTAGCCGACGAGGTTGACAGTTGGCCCAAGACCGTGTAAGGTAAAAACACCTTCGAAAAAGGCGCTCAAACACCCCTGGTGCAAAATAATGTACCGGGGGTGTTTTATAAAATTGGGAGTTTGATGTTATTTTTATTAATACATATACTAATAACTTTTATAATATATATTATTTTATTGCCAGAAGTTATTGAAAAAATTATTGCTAGCGAAAGGTCAGAAATAAATTGGGACGTAATTGTAATTGTTTCAGCAATTATTGCTTTTTTCTGGCCTATTGTTATACCCATTAGATTTTTTAATATGATAAAAAGGAAGTCATGACTATAAAGATCAGCAAAGAGCAGGCCAAAAAGCTCCGCGAAACAAATGCTTTTGACCCGCGCAATGTTCGTGATCACCTAAAGCATATCGCTACAGAAGATATCAGAACTATGCTCAGTGAATCCAGTTCCGATTTTATTCTTTGCCTGAGCAATAATATTAGAGATATGAATCTTAGCAGTGCTATTAGAAGTGCCAACGCTTTTAATGTTCAAAAGACTGTTTTAGTTGGCCGCAAAACTTATGACCGTCGTGGGGCATGTGGTGCACAAAATTATTCTGTTATTGAGCATATGGAATATTGGACTGAACTTTTTAGGCAGTGCCGTAATGCAGGATATACCATTGTTGCTTTGGAATACGACGAGAATTACGAAATGCAAAACATGGTAGATTATCAATGGGACAGAAAAACCCTAATGATTTGCGGTGAAGAAGGCTACTCATTGCCCGATGAAATTTTGACGGCGGTGGATGATATTGTATACATTCCAATGTTTGGAAGTGTACGGAGTCTTAATCTTGCTTCCGCCGCTTCTATTGCAATGTATGATTATATGAGTAAGGAGAAGAAATGATAGGTGTTACAATTGCAATTATTGTTGCAGTGGGGTTGGTAATTTTGGTGGCCCCATATATAGGCTACGGAAAGTGGTGGCATCGTCATGATTGGTATATTGCCGAAGAAGCACTTGTTCCTGACATGACATCAAAATACGAGAATCTTTATACAGTTAAAAAATGTAAAGATTGTTCAGCATTCAAAACAGAAATAACGGAGCAAAAATATAAGTGAAGCATTTAGAGCGATTAAAAGAATTACTTGTGCTTTCTGCTAGGCAAATTGAGCTATTCGGACACCATCAATTTGATATGTGGGACGGTGAGGCTTGTTGTATTATGGGCGCACCTAGAATGGTAGACAAAGAATCAGGATATTCTCATATCGTTCGTGATGTTTTAGCGCATATTGGATATGATGAACGCTGGAATGATCAACCAGGTAGAACGGCAGAAGAGGTTGTTAATGCCCTGACTGAATCTCAGGATTACATGACCCCCGAAATTCTATCTGAGGTCTACGGAGATAAATGGGAAAAAGTTCTCAATATTATTGTTGATGTTGACACTTGGCAAGTCAATGACTTTAGGCGTATTGAAAGAAAACAAGAGTACCCACAATATGAGAATCACAACGGGGGTAAATATACAGCGGCACTAGCTAGTTTTTTGTCAACAGTAATGGTGCACCCGTTGGTAGAAACTGACTCAGTTCCTTATCATGGTTATTTTGATAAGTTCTGGTTCAGACTATATCCCCCCGAACGGGGGTAAGCCATTGACGTGCCCATTTTCGCAGGGTATAGTCGTAGACATGATACAAGCAATCGCAATCCTCGCAATTATCCTTCTCATGACCGTTGTTTTCGGAGGAACCGCCACGTTCTTCATTCTTATGACGATCTTTGCCATTGGAATTGTAGGAATGGCAGTTTTTAACTAAAGGGAGCATATGACCATCAAAGAATATAAACCATCCAAGCCAGAATCAGGCAGGCTGTCAGATTCACAGTCGCTAAAAGCTTCTGAATGTCCCAAGTGTCACGAAGTTTTTAGCTCGGTGTCAATGTTCGATAAACACTTAAAGCGTGTATCAGACAGAACAGATACATACCGAATGATTTGTCAGTATCCAGCGGACGTAGGTCTTTCTATGAATGCGAAAAACTATTGGACTATCCCACAAGATGATACAGAGCCTTGGTGGACGTAGTATAATAGAGGCATGGATATAGAAAAAAGAAAGTTACAGAAAAGTAAAGCGCTAGTTTTTACTCTTAGCGTTTTGGCATTCGGTGTTATCCTTGCATTAGTTCTTGGCATTGGATACACGTATAAAACTGAGCCAACTGCCAAGCAGAGTAGTGATGTATATCAAAGTAGCTACTACGCATATGTTGACGAGGTTTTCGCGGGTAATAAAATGTTAGTAGACGTTAATCTAGGTTTTGGTGTTGAGCTAAATAATACACCAGTTCAGATTAATGGTGTAGTAACCGAGCCGCTAAAAACCGATTCAGGAGACAGAGCTAAACGTTTTAGTGAGTCACAAATTCGTGAACAAAATGTTTTGCTTAAAGTTTACGAACAATCTGAAAATGGCCGGTGGCTAGTGGATATTATTTATGATGATCAAGAAAAAGACCTTGGTAAAGAATTACTAAAGGCAGGATATGGAAAACCAGAGTAATGCGTAATATTGACGACTATCTCCCGGCAGAATTTGCCAAGTATGAAGATTTTTATTTCGCGCGGGAACGAGACTGGTATATGTTCAAGTCTTATCGCAAAGACCCGGTTGATGTTGGAGTCACAGACTTTCTATTTCAACTGGAAGAACATTACCCAGCCAACGCGATTGTGATTGAACCATTCACACTTGACATGGCAAGCTTTGATATGTCACAATATACACAGCTTAACTTTGAGCCTTGGCAAGACGGGCAACAAGTTATCAAGTATATGATTTTATAATTGAATATAAACCACGGGGCTGAATTGGTTTCGACATAGGTTTGACGTTTAGAGAAGCATGTAGGCAAATGGTAGTTAATTGCCTTGAGTATTACTACTAAACTAATAAATGCGAACGATAACTACGTCGCTGAGGGTATTGCAGAGCTTGAAGCTTTTGCTAACGCCTCCGTACTTGCCGCTGCGTAAGTACGAGTGGTACTAGTTCCGAAATGGAATCGACTAGTAACCCTTCATCTTAATTCCATGCGACTTTGGTGATGTGTGCTAACCAAAGTTTTAACAAGCACAATCGACTGGTGAAAAGTTTGTTGCTTTGAGGTCTCTAGTCTAAATAAAACAAAGTAACTAAACATGTAGAAGTATAAATTTAGAACGCTATGGACTCGGGTTCGATACCCGACAGCTCCACTACCAAAGGATAAAAATGGATTACATTGTTTTGTTTGTAGCATTGCTTTTCATTCCTATTATTTTAGAGCGTAAACAGATCGCTAGATACTACAGCTTTAATAGAAGAATGGCGAGGCGATATGAACGACTTGCACGGAAAAAGACTAAGATTGTTTATAGTAATATGAGAAGTCCTGAAGATCGCCGTCGAGCAAAATTTGCGGCCAATCATTATAAAGATATGCAGGAGTATTATTTGGAGGAAGTAGATCGTGAACGAACAGCAATTTGAAGAGTTAATGACCGTACTACGGGTTCTTAATACTGGGGTGCATCAGCTTATTGATATTCAGATGTTGCAGCTACAGGAAATGGCCCCCGAAGAGGCTATGAAGGTTGACGCGGTACATAACAAGTACGGCAAGTTTATGACAGATGATAGCTGGCTAGAGAACGCATATGAGGACGGTCTTGTTGACCGACTTCCCGACCAAATGGAATAAAAATGATTGTTTTTTATATTGTCTGTATCGTATTTGCAATAGTCGCCGTTTTCGCATGGTTTGACAACAGCGAGGAAAAACGGCGGGAGAGCAAATGGAACGCAGAACGTCTAGACGACAAAGTAAATTCACAAGAATTTAAAGATTGGATACAAGGTGACAGAACACAAGACTGGCGCTATTACATGCCTGACGATTATCGCGATAAGTCTACTGGTGCTTATGCTTACAGCCCACTTTTTGTTGTCGATAGCGATGGTAGTTGTGATCAGCGCGGCAATGATAGTTCTCATAATGATGGTTGATTAATATGTCGATGTATGTTGATATCAGTATAAATGAAGAAAATATCCACCGATTGAGGGCCACCAGAATTTCTGGCGGCAATGCACCGCATGATATGAATAAGTATAGAGTGTCTATTTTAGAAGATACATCTTTTAAAGAAATTGGAGTTATTGAGCATTGTTATGGTGACTTGGCTTTCAAATTAACTCAGAAGATGTGTGAGTTGGCTCACGAGCACTTATATTCAAATGGTGTTGCAATAATGATGACCAAAGAACAGTCAAAAAATAAATTCCGGCAAATTTGTGCAAAAATGGGCATGACTGCGGAAGAGTTTATTGAAAAATATGACACCGGAGAGTATAACGGCATTGATATAGACAGTGTTCCTGGCTTATTGGATGCCATTATGGCAATCCCATTATGGAAAGGCTAATTATGATTTACTTGGTTGAAAGTGATGTTGAACATTGCGATAGAATTCTAGACGATGAATTCAATGTAATTGAAGAATTTCAGTACGAAGATTCAACACAGTGGGCAAAAGGAGAACATGCAAGGTCCGCCGTGTTTGAATACGGATATCATATTGACAATATAGAAGATGCAATGAAAGATATTCCCGATAGGTATAAACATTACGGAGAAGTATGGCATAGGATTCCAAAATGATTCTGAAAATCGGACGACAACCAAAAGGCGGTATTGGCAAGTACGCATGGATATTGTATTGTAATACGGAGTTTGTTGAGGGTGGACATGTCACACTGGCTTATGACGAGCGAGTGGCGGCTAAGTCAGTACTTAGGCATCTTAAACCAATGCTGGAAAGTTATGGTCTTGATATTCATAGAATGAGTATTGATGATAGTAGCGATCCTTATACTTTGAAGTACGTGTTTGAATGATGTATTTTGTTAGGGTGGCGTCAATGTATCCGCTACAAGATGCACTGTATGACGAAAATTGGCGGCTGGTAGAGACTATTCCAACTGAAACAATCCCACTATGGTCCGATGAAAGCATAACAAAACAATTACTTGATGAATATGATCATACTATTTTATATAGATCAAAAAAACAAGTAACCGTTCCAGAGCATGTTGATGTCTCAGAGGTAGCATGTGCGTATAAATGCATAGTAAGGATAGACAAATGATTGTATTATTCAATAGAAGAACAAATATGGCATTTATTTATACAGCAACAGAACAATTCGTTGAGCATAGAGAAAATGTCAGAAATCTATCCGGTATAGAAGAAATGCTTGATGAATATCAGCCAAGATCATACACATTTGGAACTTTTACCGGAGAAAATAAATGGACTGCTTATTCACGTAACGAGAAGTATACCAGTGATGAAAAGCTAATTAATAAACTAAAAGACAAAGCAATACATGAGTGTATTCCAATACAAAATAATTGGTTATAGTTATTACTAAATGTTACCAAATTGTTATATTTAGTATACTTTGCTAGTATTGGATACTCTGCTGATAAATAGGCAACCTGACGAAGATGGTAGAATTACAGTATGGCTAAAAGAGTAAAAGCAATCACAGGACAAAATGAAACTGGTCGCTTTGGTTTGGCGGCAACTGATCTAGGTGCTATGTGCACTATGAGCAACGGTGAAGTGCTCACTATTTTTGGAGATAGTTTCTCTGGTAAAAGGGTAGGTGAGGGTGACTGGCGCAGTCCCGCTGGCCTTATTGGCATGATAGGGTCTGACGGTTTCCCCGCGTACACACGCGCGGCAGGTACAGACCCAAAATATGCCAGGCAGTTATTGCCTTATGACCATAACAATCCAGAATTTTCTACAAAGTTACCTTCTGACGTTATTTGTCTGCCGGACGGCAGATTGATAATGCATGTTATGGTCAATAAAGGACTAGGCAATGTTATTAGAACAGAACTATGGTATTCAGACGACCTAGCTCAAACATGGCATAACAGTAATGTCGTGTTGGAACCGTGGTGGGACGGCGGTAAACGTCAACTATGGACTTTTGATTATAGCCCATATGACAAACATGTGTATGTTATGAGCACAGGTTTTCAGAGAAATAAAGGCATTATCATGTTTAGAGTTCATTGGACTAAAATGTTTGATATTGCTGCATATCAACCGTGGACTTTCAAAGACAACAAATGGCAATGGGGTGTATCAGGAATCGACGTTCCCGGCGAAATCTGGCGGGGCGCAGCGGGAGAACTAAATCTAAGAATAGTAGACGGAAAATGGGTTCTTACCATGTTTGACGCCGGAGCAGGTCAAATAATTAGTTATCTACTAAAACAAGGAGTAACATCAAATATTCCAGCTATGCCTAAAACAGTACATGCGCGGGGCAGTATGTGGCTATTAGATGGTTATTTTGACTTTTGTGCCCAACTATACGGCGGTTATGTCGTCCCCCAAAGCAAATTAGACACAAATGGTGGGATAAAGATCAAGATAAGTCAATGGAATACAGCAACAAATTTTCCATATAGAGTATTAGGCTACGAATCCCGATTAGATAAATAGTAAAACAATTGTTATCAAACAATTGTTATCAAAATGTTATGTTTCTATGAGATTGAAATGAATGTTACCAAATTGTGACCTTTTTATGAGATTCAAAATTGAATATTTTTGTAAATGGTAACGATTACCCCGCATTTTGAACCTGAGAATTCCATTAGTGCGCCCTTAGAAAAGCTTAAGAGCACAGACATAAACTTTTCTTTATGTCAAATTGCAAATAAAAAAAGGGGGATAAAGAATGCAATTAATGCACCCCTTATCCCCCTAATTAATCGCAGATTATTTGCGCTTCTCCTCTCATAATTAATTCACTTAATAAATCCATGTCATTCATGGATTTAATTTTCCATTCTCCATTTGTCAGCACATAACAAAACGTATTTAATCACCCCCTTAGCCGCCCGATAAGCGGCCCTTAGAGTGACGAATATTCGATTAGTTCATCGGTGAATATCGGCCCGTTAGAATCGTCGTAAGGCTTGAATACTAGCCAACGATACCCGCCAAATGCCGTGTATTGTTTATGCACTCGATTTGCAATGTATTCGTTTGTTTCGAATAGCATTTCATTATTACCATTATCAGACATTGCGAAGACACTCCATTTAGGCATTAGTGAAGTGTTGTTACTGCATTCAAATGCAGTTTCATATATATGACTATATGCATTTGCATGAATTGAATAACCAATGTGTTCAATCATTGTTATATGTCCTTAGTTGTGTGTTGTGTATTCGGTACGCATAGCCCTTAGCCACCCGCGCAATTCATCCCATGAATCAAATGCAATTGCGCGTTTATCATTAACCAATGCATAATGATCTATTGTCATAGGTATATCTATATTCACTTCTACCCTATACCAATCACCATTATGTAATTGAATAAGGTTACTATTAGTATTCATAACGTATCGTTCTACGTTATCCATCAATTCATTCCACGGCAGCACTGCATTACCCCTTAGTTGTTGACGTGTCTACATACGGCCTATATCGCAATGTAAGGCCCTTATATAGCAGGGGGGGTACATAGACCCCCCTATACACACGATAGGCGCTTAGAGCTTAGATATGACGGCCTTACGGCCTATCGTGTGTATCAATGTGCAACGGCCTGCTTGCACTATCGCTGCGAACACGAATAGCGCGAGCTACCCGCGCGTACTTATGCCGCGTTATGTCTAGTTCTAGCTGCCTGCCTAACCAATTAGGCGCGGCGATACTGTAACTAGAATTTGTCGGAGTGAGGCAGGTAAATACTTCTCCATTTGCCACGTCTCTAAGAATCATTCGATACCGGGTAATGTGTCCCGAATCTGGCACCTTTTCCAGTGCCAACAAATGCACGTTATATTCTGCCATTATATGCCCCTTGACATAGTGGTGATAGCTCTAGGATATAGAACTAATAGGGCATATATTACTAAGTGCAATATATGCCCGATAATCCTACATTTTAGAAACGATTTTCGCCGCTCCGCTGAATTTTGTAACCTTGCCCACACGCCGAAATATGGCGGGTAGTTGTGGGACTGTATCCGTACGGGCTTACCCACATTGAGCCGGTGGGAGAAACAATAATTACCGGCGTACCGTATGAATACACGGTATAGAACCACGGGTTATTAGAATCAAATGGACCAATAAAGTCATTCAAAGAATCCATTTCATCGGGCAACAATTCGAAATAACCGCGCTTGATTTCATTGGCAGACATTCTAGCCGAGTGCATGGAATTGTTACACTGGAACAATTCGCGATTTTCAAATGCAGCCTTGACGGTGGAAAGATTTACTTTCTTCATTTTAGTATTCCTCGCGAGAGTAGTTATTGAAAATGTGTGTGAGCAATTTGTCATAATCATATGACGAAAGTTTATAGGCGCGAGACTCGTATGATTCGTAACCATTAGTTCCGCTCCACCCAAACAATCTTTTTGCAATTTGTCCGAATTCTTTTTCGGTAATTCTTGCAACAAAAGAATACCGCCCATTTGGTAATGCTTTATTATCGGTATAAAGTGAAAGATAATTCACAATTATCCCTAATCTGTAAGCAGAATTACCAGAATTAGCGCCACAATTACGCCAAGTAATGCAGCAATTACGATTTGATTTGTTTCGTTTTTCATTAGGCAATGTCCCGATACTTGAGAATGTTGGAAATCATTCGGTCGTATTCCCCCGCGCGATACATGCAATAAATGCTATCGGTAACAATGGTTTCGATTTGGTTGTCCATTTTAGGCCCTCATTTTCGATTTGAGACGAGTACAGCAGGATTTGGGACTAGGTACCCATAGCGGCCCCCTAATGCCTTAGATTTGGAATTAGGGGGCACTATGACATATCTAGTCGCGGGGGGTGGCGAGACGAGCAGAGACTACAACGGCGTACCCGTTAACGCTTGCAACGTCCCACACATTGACGCCTAGCGCGCTTGCAACGTCCGCAACGTTAGCGCGGCCGCGCCCGGTGTTTTCCACCTCGACAATATCGCCGTTAGTGAGGACAACCTCACTAGTCTTAGTGGTATCGGTAACGGTACGGTGCGAAAGCTCAATTTCGGCACCGTCCACCCCGATAACACCCGCAACGTCTGCAACGTCGATTTCAGCGGCATTAGCAAAAGCTTCAAAAGTGCTTGCACGCCCATGCAGGTTAACCGCGTACGTGTTGCCCTCATTGTCAACAACGATTTGGCCGTCATGGGGCAGGTCAACAGTCGCACCGGAATTTTCTGCAATGATACCCATATCAGACGAAACGCGGCCCTTGATGCCCTGCATACGCGCCCAAGCAATTACAGCGGCGCGGTTGTCGGACTTGACAACAACAGGGGACGTGTGCGCGGCGATAGCGGCGGAAACAACAGCGGCGGAAAGATTAGCAGACATGAATTTTACCCCTTAGGTAATTTGGCTAGACATTTTATCTAGCGTGGAAAGAATACCGGATTTAGTATTCTAGAAAATCCACGGTCAATTAAGGCCGCGATTTTCCTAAACACTAAAGACGAATTAGAAAAGCATGAAAGTCTAAACTCTCCTCAATTTCCGCCATGATTACAGATTCGATTGTATTTTCTTCGAATTCAGACATTACGTTCGACCCCTTGACGTGAGTAGTTGATATAGAGCATTTGGAAAGTCAGAAAACAACCGGCGAAAGTTGCCAATACCAGCATTTTATTTCCTCTCCAATATCGTGCATTTTCTTTGTTGCTTTGCACATGTGCATTTTTGCCGACCAGATTTGAGCGAATTCTTGATTTGTCATAACGGACATTTTAACCCGCCATGATTTCTAGGATTTCCTGCGAACCATCATTGCCAATATGACAGAGTACAGTGTCATTCCATGTGTAGACGTGAAAACCATCATTCCAATTACCGAATGAGTGGGGGGTGTTGAATTCTTGTGTAAGAGTGTCAAAAATCATGATGTTGTTTCCTTAGATGGTGTTCAGTGCTGCGAGAATGGCGGGGGTGGGATATGCAACATGTGCGATTAGTTCGCCGTTGTTGTATACCTCATAATGATTTGGGGAAAGTCGAACTACAGACATTTTATTGTCTCCATTTCGTGAGGAATTGCCAGGAACAAAACACACTAGGCAATGTTTGTCTAGTCTGTAATATCCCTGGTAGGGATATTCACATTTACCAGGTTATTTATCCGGCCACCATGATTTAACACGGCCTTACCCGTTATCACTAGCGTTGCGCCACATTTGTCTGTGACTAATGCATTTCGCAAGCGGCACAAAAAGTGCATTCCGAAAAACATCACGCTAGGTGATTCACCCGATAATGCTATTCAATTTTCAAAGAACTACCGAAAGACTAGCACCCGCGCGGCCCGCGCGCAAACTAGATTTTCTAGTCTCTCTCGCCGGTCCACGTTGGCGATGAACTAACTATATGACGGCGCGAGACCAAAACACAAGTTGGTTTGTAATCTTTTTCGTGTGTTGTATCTCACAAAATTAGTTTGGGTCGAACTATTGACACCATAGGGCCGATTCGTGTATATACGCGGGTCGATTCGTTCGTCTCACAATTAAATGCACAAATGTGCATGTGTGTGCGCGTGATACACCATAGACCGGCAAAAGTCAAGTCGAGCTTCTGACCTGGGAAAACTTCTATATCGAATTCTGACGGACTTTCGCGCATGTCCGTGTGTGATTGGATACAGAAAAACGAAAGTCGCTTAGCGGTCGATATAGGCACCATTACGGCCTATCGTGCAACCTCGCGGGGGTCGAGAAGTCGAACACCAAAATGCACATACACACTTACACTAATTAGTCAATAGTCTAAGGCAGATTCTTAGCATATTCTCAGAAACTTCATCAGCCGCCGAAACCTTAGAAATATAAATTTTGTTCTCAGGATTTTTATTTTTCTCAGACTTCAATAGTTGAGGCTCGCCTCATGTTTTGTTATGTTGATTCGTCTACTAAACAAAAAGTCTTAGGATATTATCAGCATTGATTATTTGGAATCAGTCCAAAAAAGAAACTATTCAAAAAATAGATTTGTTAGTTGTCTAGTGTGATTGGTTATCTGGAATACATCCAAAAAAAGATTGGATATAAAATTGTTTGAAAACATGAGACTTACGTCATGTTTTAGTTTTGTCACGTGTCGAATTGAATCGGGGGTCGATAGTCGAATATCGTTTCGTCACAAACAAAATAATAATGTTTATCTAGGAATAGATTAGCGAAACACTTAATGCATTTATTCGACCTTTATATCTATTGAATGAATAGTAATCCCCTGCTTTTTTAATCTATTCCATTTAGTTCTGCATGAATTAGAACAATATTTGGCATTTCGGCGCGAATATATAAACCATTTTCCGCAATAAGGGCATAATTTTGTGTAATTTCGTTTTATCATGTAACTAATAATATCATAAGTGTTTATCTACTCGTAGATTAGCGACACACTCCCTGCATGTTTGTCAAGTCTTTTTGAATAGTCTTAACAAGTTCTCAGTATTCTCAGGCAAAAAATAGTTGATATGTCAGGCATATATTTTCTTATGATTTTCTCAGGTTTCTCAGTGTTTATGCAGGTTAAGGGCTTTTTTATATTTCTCAGGTTGATTTTTCTATTGTCAACGGGCCGAATTAGACCCCTTTAAGCAAAGACTCAAAATTTGGGGGGAATATATGCCTATTTAAGTAAAAGAGTGTATTTTGGGAGCTATTTGGGGTCTTATATTTAAGTAAATATGTAAATATTGGGGCGAAAAGTGTTAATTTATTGCAAAATTATGCAATTTAATGATAAATGTTAATAAAATTGGACATTAAGCAAAAGGGCTTTGACCTGGGATTATAAACTTTTCCTAAATTTTTCCAAAATCCATTTCCAAAATTTTTTGGGCGAGCCGCTATGGCGCATTGACCAGCACTTATTCAAATTTTATCTTACAATGCTTATTTCTTAATGCTTCTAGCTGCATCTTTAGTTCTTTTATTTGTCAACTATACTTGACATTTTTACAATGTGCTTGTACATTTTTTACATTTTATCTGCTTCTGGCTTTTGTAATTTTTCTTTTTTAAGTTAGTGTTATGCTTCTTTGTCTTTTAAGTAATGAGTGACTTATACTTTTATACTCTTACGGTCTTTAGTTTCTTAAGTACTGGTTGTTCTTGCCCTCGCTGACACTCGGTTCCGCCGATTACTACCGCCGAATTATGCATTTAATGGCTTAGTAAGTATGTATCTTAGTACCCTACACTGCAAGTACTCTGTATTATCTTTTCTTCTAGCCATGTATTCTCTTTTATAGTCTAATTTACCTGTGTATTGAAAACCGTATTCTTCTGCCAGCCGCCGCGCGATGTGGTGGCGAGTAGCCAGCAAACTACTACCTGGCTTATCATTACCTGTGATACTGACATACTCAACAGCATTAAGATTATTGGCTTTTGTTCCCACTGGCAGCAAATATATATCTACACGTATAAGCAAATTAGTGGTATTAAAGTATAGAAACATTGCCAAGTCCATGCTTAATCTTCTTTCTTATAGTAATGAACAACTGTGCTTCCGTCTGCATATGGAATTTCGTCATGTTCGAACCAGCCTGACATATATTCGTCCATGAATTGCCAGTGCTTATAGTTATTGTCTGCATCACCATCTTGTAGCACCAGTCTGTCAATGAATCTACCCTTGCTGTCTAGCAGAATGATGTTCTTGTAACCTGTCTGAGGTTCTACGAGCTTGGTAAAGTCTGGCTTATTGTCCATGTTTTTGTATATCCTGTCGAACCTGAATGCATTGGTATGAAGTCTGGCCTGGGCCATTGGTATTCATATAGGTCTGTGAATCCATACTCTTCTAATACTTTTCTGAATTGAATACATAGTGTACTTGTGTGATAAGACCATAGTATTTCTATCAGCCCCGCCGAATTATGCAACTCTCTTATAGTAACTGCACCTTCAGATCGTTCTATTATGGTGAAAGTTTGTGTATGTCCCATACGATGTTCCCATTAGATTCCATCTTATAGCCCAGTCTATATCCGTATTCTTCTTCTAGCCATTTGCCTAAATATGGACCTGGTTGAAATATATTGAATATGTCTATGAATTTATCATCTATATATAAATAAGCGAATGTCTCGTATTTACATAGAACCACACGGTTGGCTTTCATATGGCTGTACTCCAATATTTTATCTGATAATTTCGACTGGTCCAAAAACTTTAAATAATTTGTCCAATATTTTTTCTGAGAATTTTCGATTCCAATATTTTTTCTAAGAATTTTCCCAGGTCAAAAACTTTTAAATAATTTTGAACAATTACGTAACGTCTGCGTAGAAATCCAAATATTTATCTGACATTTCTGCTGTTTCTAGCATGTCTAAATAATTTTGAACCTCATAGTTAGCTAAGTAATCAATAGCTTTCTCTAAGTTATCGACTCTATCTCTAAAGTATCCTAAGCCAGAATTGCACTGTATACATAGTAACCCCCTAATGCACTTTCCACATGATTCATTACCAGGGCAGCATGAATGGTCATGGTCTATGTACAAGGCTCTACCGTTTTCATTCTCTCCCCCGCAAATTGCACATACGTTG